>ML824672.1:0-30003 GCA_009831015.1 Picea engelmannii | reverse complement strand
TCACTATTTTAAAATGATTCACCCAAATTCTATAGGATAAAATTAATTTACCTTAAAAATCACCAAAATTTTATAAAAACTATATAAAATCCTTAGAAATTTGAATATTTTTACAAAAATATCGCTAATCATTTATAGTTGGCATATGAATGATTTGTAAGATTCGCCAAGTTTTCTACATTTTAAAATAAATTTCTATCCTTAAAATCATCTTTGAGATTGACCTGAGTTCCTTCTGGCAGAAGGAATATGATAGGTCCAGAACCTTCCTTGGGGGGAGAAAAAAACACCCGAGAAAGATGAAGAGACAAACGAATGGGTTTGAGGACCATTCATAAATAAGAAGAGAACATGAGGCTCTCCAGTTCAAAAGAAGAACTGAAAGATTAAGTTGTTCTAGTTATAGGAGAGAACCAGAGGAGGAATTCATCCTCTAAGGAAGAGAATTGTTGATGTTAGTTGTGGAGCCTAATTATCTTCCCGATTAAGAGTTTTGTTTTAGTTGTGCTAGGAACCCATTCCCTAATGGAGGGGTGTGGGGGGGCTTCTCCCAAAAAAATGTCGCCAGGGGGGGCGATGATAATTTTAGTATCCCCCCCCTGGAGGGTGAATGGGGGCAGCACCCCCGAAGCGAAATTTTGCGAAAAAATTCCTTGTAAAATATTGTAATTTCATAGTCAATCTAGAACATTCATTATAAGGTCGCAAATACGACGATAGAAGTTATTTTAAAAAACATTTCTCTAGAAGACAACCCTCTTTTATGAGAGAATTTTATTGTGACTATGTATTATCATGAATATTGTATTTTGAGAGAGGAGACTGTGAGAGAAAGAAAAGGAAGTTACAACGAGTGTGTTGTAGGTTGTATCCCTTCATTTTGATGGATAATAATAAGGAAGGACCTGACAATTTATCTGGTGGACGTAGCCCACACTGGGTGAACCACGTATATCTATGTCTCTATTGTAGAGGAAAGGGATCAGAGAACCATGGTAATTCTAGGAAGGGTAGATCCAAATCCAAACTGGGGAAGATAAAGTGTTGGAATTGTGGGAAGAAAGGACATATGAAGAAAAACTACAGAGCTCCAAAGAAACAAAGAGATGGACAACAAGAGAAAAATAAATAAGAAAATGTAACATGTGATGTGTTACAAGATTATTTGATTCTTTCTTTAGATAATATTTGTGATTCTTGGGTAGTAGATTCATGGGCTTCATTTCATGCCACATCCAATAGGAGACATTTTCTAGATTATGTTAAAGGTGATTTTGGATAGGTTTGTTCGACAACACGTGTATTCCATCAAAGGATGAATGCCTTCAGTAATCACTCACATAACCAGATCAAAGATCAACACACCGATGTTTTCACATGGTAAAACCCCTATGGGGAAACATCCACGGACCCAGCCAACGCGGCCACTTGGAGAAGTTTATTAATGCAAAAGAAAAAAATTACAGAGAGATTTTACAAGAGAGTTTCTCACAATCAATCATCGGCAAATGACCCTCCATGCTCTTTAAATAGAGATCATGGACCAATCGGGTGTTAATCCATAGATCAATGGTCATTAAGATCGAGGAGAGTATGAACCGTCGGATCACTCTATGTTGGGAACATATCACGACCGTCGGATTTCCTAACTACAAATGCATACTAATGCATAATAAAGAAACACACTAGGAAATACACTTTTACCTAACGACACATTAGACCAAGTAGATCTTAACTAGCTCCTAAGTTTCTAAATATCCTAACATCTCCCCTTAAAAACAATTTGGGATAGGATTGAAGGATTTACAATAGTGACACAATAGGAGAAGGAAGGAGGCATTAGAACCTATCCCCCCTTAACGACAACTTCTTGAACTCCTAACATAGATCAAAGTTTGGAAAACTTCGCTTCTGTAAGAGACTTTGTGAAAATGTCTGCAATTTGATCTTCTGTAGGGAAAAAGAGAACTTCAATAACTTGATCATGAATGATAATTCTGATGAAGTGCATGTGTAACTCGATGTGTTTTCTACGTTGATGTTGAACTGGGTCTTTGGTGAGCTTGATGGCACTCTGATTGTCACACCAAAGGCTGGTCAGATGATGTTGCTGGAATCCAAACTATGAAAGGATCTGTCGAAGCCACAAGGCTTCATGACCTGCATTTACCATTGCTTGGTACTATGCTTCTACTGAAGAAAGTGCAATAGCCTGTTGTTTCTTACAGGCCCAAGTGACAGGTCCTGAACCAAGGATGAAATCATAACCTGCAGTAGACTTCTGATCATCAGGGTCGCCAACCCAATATGAATCAGTGAAACCAACCAATAAAGGAGTCCCTCCTGAACTGTAATGTATCCCGGACTGAACTATAACACAGACATATCGAAGTATCCTTTTAGCTGCTTTCCAATGGCTTTAATGGGGTGTTTGCATATACCGAACAACAAGACCAACAACAAAGGAAAGATCAGGACAGGTATGAGTCAAGTATAAGAGGCTACCATCTAACTGGTGGTATAGGGTGACATCAACTTCGGGAGAAGTATAGGGGATGGTTTATAATCATCCATGTGAAAGTGACGAAGAAGGTCACAAGCATACTTAGACTGGGAAAGAAAAATTCCTTCATTGGTTTGCAAAACTTGGAGGCCAAGGAAATAGTGCAAAAATCCTAAGTCTGTCGTTTCAAATTTCTTCTTAAGGATGGTTTTCAGATGGTTTAAAATTTTTGAGTCACTACCAGTAAGGATAAGGTCATCAACATAAAGGACAAGGATTATACGATGTATTTCTACTTTCATGGTATAGACATTAGGATCAGAATGGCATCTAGAGAATCCAGTGGCAATAAGAAAGTTTTCCATTTTGGCATACCAATCTCAAGGAGATTGCTTGAGACCATAAAGAGATTTCTTAAGGTGACAAACAAGGCTAGAGTCATTCTGGACATAGCTAGGAGGTTGTTCCATGCAAATTTATTCTTGAAAATCTCCATTCCTGAAGGAAGATTTAACATCCATCTGATGGACCTCCCATTTATGTGAGGCAGTAAGGGAAAGAACAAGGTGAATGGAATTCATTTTGGCTACAGGGGAAAAGGTTTCATTATAGTCAATTCCTTCAACTTGGGAAAATCCTTTGGCAACTAACCAAGCCTTGTGTCTTTCAACACATCCATCTGATGCATACTTAGTTCTATAGGCCCATTTACATCTAACAACTTTTCTTCCTTTTGGAAGAGGTACAAGATCCCAAGTATCGTTTTCCATTAAAGAATGATACTCTTCATTCATTATTGTATCCCAATATGGATGACCTAAAGCTTCTACAAATGTCTCTGGATCATGAGTTTCTGAAACTTGAGCCAAAAGAGAAGAGGCTCACTGGAACTGTGAACGTGTCCAACATTGATTTGAAGGATTGCCGACAAGATCACCAGCTGCTTCTCATGTTGAACAAACCAATCTAGGAAGCGGTGGAGCTGGTGTTGGTTCAGGTTCAAAGGACTGGTGGTTGAATGATCAACTACCCCATTGAATGGAAGCATGGAGGGCCTAATTGAGAAGACAAAAAACTATTATCATGAAGTACGACAAAGTGCAGTCTTCCTGTAGATCTAGATTGAGTCCCAGAGATAATTTTATGGGCTAAATTTCGCTCATGGGCTAATTTTCCATTGTTTTTTCCAAAAACAAGATTCACCATTTTAAAATGATTCGCCCAAATTCTATAGGATAAAATTATTTTACCTTAAAAATCGCCATAGGATAAAAACTATATAAAATCCTTAGAAATTTGAATGTTTTTACAAAAGTATCGCCAATCATTTATAGTTGGCATATGAATGATTTGTAAGATTCACAAAGGTTTCTACATTTTAAAATAAATTTTCATCCTTAAAATCATCCTTGAGATTGACCCGAGTTCCTTCTGGCAGAAGGAATAGGATAGGTCTAGAACCTTCCTGGGGGGGAGACAAAAATACCTGAGAAAGAAGAAGATACAGATGAATGGGTTTGAGGACCATTCATAAATAAGAAGACAACATGAGGCCCTCTAGTTCAAAAGAAGAATTGAAATATTAAGTTTTTCTAGTTACAGGAGAGAACTAGAGGAGGAATTCAGTCTCTAAGGAAGAGAATTGTTGATGTTAGTTGTGGAGCCTAATTATCTTCCTTATTAAGAGTTTTGTTTTAGTCGTGATTGGACCCCATTCCCTAATGGAGGGGAGTGAGGGGGCTTCCCCCAAAAAAAATTTCGCCAGGGGGGGCAATGATTATCTTAGTATCCCCCCTGGAAGGGGAATGGGGGCAACACCCCCGAAGAGAAATTTTGGGAAAAATTTCCTTGTAAAATATTGTAATTTCATAGTCAATCTAGAACATTCATTATAAGGTCACAGATATGATGATAGAAGTTATTTTAAAAAACATTTCCCTAGAAGAAAACCCTCTTTTATGAGAGAATTGTATTGTCATTGTGTATTATCATGAATATTGTATTTTGAGAGAGGAGACTGTGAGAAAAAGAAGAGGAATTTACAAAAAGTGTGTTGTAGGTTGTATCACTTCATTTTGCTGGATAATAATAAGGAAGGACCTGGCAATTTCTCTGGTGGACGTAGCCCACACTGGGTGAACCACATATATCTATGTCTCTATTGTATTGTGTATCTTTTGTGTTTTATTTCCACATTTGTTTTTTATTTTATTGCTCTGTGATAATGTTTTTATAACAATTGGTATTAGAGAGAAAGGTAACTCATAGGAAAATAGGGTTCATGGTTCAAGTGGGAGAAATGGCAGAAGATGGAAAGTTTAGGGTCAAGAAACTTAAAAGGAAAAAATACCAGTTATGGAAGATGCAGATGAAAGATTTTTATATCAGAAGGATCTATTCCTACCATTGGGAGGAATAGAAAATAATTCGATGGCCATGAAGGATGAAGAATGGGAGGTTCTCGACAGAAAGGTGCTAGGAATTATACAACTGATCCTTGCAGCGTCGATGGCTTTCAATATTTCAAAAGAAAATACAACGAAGGAGCTAATTAACACATTGGATAAAGTGTATGAAAAACCCTCAGCATCCAATAAGGTATTTATAATGAAGATATTATTTAATATGAAGATGTCAGAAGGTGGATTTGTTGCAGATCATTTAAATGAATTTAATATGGTTATTAATCAACTAAGTTCTGTAAAAGTGGACTTTGATGATGAGGTCAGGGCTCTTCTAATCCTATGCTCATTGCCAGAAAGTTGGAATGGCCTGGCCATGGTTGTAAGTAACTCTGTCTCTGGTTCAAACACTCTAAAATTTGATGATGTTGTTGGTGTTATGCTTAGCGAGGAAATGCGACGAAAAATCATAGGTGAAACATTAGGTAATGCATTAACTGTGGAGAATAGAGTAAGACAAAAGGATAGAGGAAAGGGCTCAGAGAACCATGGTAATTCTAGGAAGGGCGGATCCAAATCTAGACTGGGGAAGATAGAGTGTTGGAATTGTGGGAAGAAAGGACATATGAAGAAAAACTATAGAGCTCCAAAGAAACAAAGAGATGGACAAAAAGAGAAAAATCAATAAGAAAATGTAACATGTGATGTGTTACAAGTTTATTTGATTCTTTCTTTAGATGATATTTGTGATTCTTGGTTAGTAGATTCATGGGCTTCATTTCATGCCACATCCCATAGGAGACATTTTCTAGATTATGTTAAAGGTGATTTTGGATAGGTTTGTTCGACAACACATGTATTCCAACAAAGGATGAACACCTTCAGTAACCACTCACATAACCAGATCAAATATCAACACACCGATGTTTTCACATGGTAAAACCCCTATGGGGAAACATCCACAACCCCAGCCAATGCGGTCACTTGGAGCAATTTATTAATGCAAAAGAAAAATATTACAAAGAGATTTTACAAGAGAGTTTCTCACAATCGATCATCGGAAAATGACCCTCCATTCTCTTTAAATAGAGATCATGGACCAATAAGGTGTTAAGCCACAGATCAATGGTCATTAAGATCGAGGAGAGTATGAACCGTTGGATCACTCTATGTCGGCAACATATCATGACCATCGGATTTCCTAACTACAAATGCATACTAATGCATACTAAATAAACACACTAGGAAACAAACTTTTACCTAACGACACATTAGACCAAGTAGATCTTAAATAACTCCTAAGTTTCTAAATAGCCTAACATCCCCCCTTAAGAACAACTTGGGATAGGATTGAAGGATTTACAGTAGTGACACAATAGGAGAAGGAAGGAGGCATTAGAGCCTATCCCCCATTAATGACAACTTCTTGAACTCCTAACATAGATCAAAGTTTGGAAAAATTCAATTCTGTAAGAGACTCTGTGAAAATGTCTGCAACTTGATCTTCTGTAGGGAAAAAGAGCACTTCAATAACTTGATCATGAATGAGATTTCTGATGAAGTGCATGTGTAGCTCGATGCGTTTTCTATGCTGATGTTAAACTGGGTCTCTGATGAGCTTGATAGCACTCGGATTGTCACACCAAAGGCTGGTCGGATGCTACTGCTAATATCCAAACTATGAAAGGATTTGTCGAAGCCACAAGGCTTCATGACTTGCATTTAACATTGCTTGGCACCCTGCTTCTGTTGAAGAAAGTGCAATAGCTTGTTGTTTCTTACAGGCCCAAGTGACAGGTCATGAACCAGGGCTGAAAACATAACCTGCAATAGACTTCTGATCATTAAGGTCGCCAACCCAATCTGAATCAGTAAAACCAACCAATAAAGGAGTCCCCCCTGAACTATAATGTATCCCGAACTGAACTATAGCACAGACATATCGAAGTATCCTTTTAGCTTCTTTCCAATGTCTTTAATGGGGTGTTTTCATATACCGAGCAACATGACCAACAACAAAGGAAAGATCAAGACAGGTATGAGTCAAGTATAAGAGGCTACGAACTAAATGATGGTATAGGATGACATCAACTTCAAGAGAAGTACAGGTGGCAGTAAACTTGAATCCATACTGGAAGGGAGAAGGGGTTGGTTAATAATCATCCATGTGAAAGCGACGAAGAAGGTCACAAGCATACTTAGACTGGGAAAGAAAAATTCCTTCATTGGTTTGCAAAACTTGGAGGCCAAGGAAATAGTGCAAAAATCCTAAGTCTGTCATTTCAAATTTCTTCTTAAGGATGGTTTTCAGATGGTTTAAAAGTTTTGAGTCACTACCTGTAAGGATAAGGTCATCAACATAAAGGAAAAGGATTATACGATGGATTTCTACTTTGATGGTATAGACATTAGGATCATAATGGCATCTAGAGAATCGAGTGGCAATAAGAAAGTTGTCCATTTTGGCATACCAATCTCGGGTAGCTTGCTTGAGACCATAAAGAGATTTCTTAAGGCGACAAACAAGGCTAGAGTCATTATGGACATAGCTAGGAGGTTGTTCCATGTAGATTTATTCTTGCAAATCTCTGTGCCTGAAGGAAGATTTAACATCCATCTGATGGACCTCCCATTTATGTGAGGCAACAAGGGAAAGAACAAGGTGGATGGAATTCATTTTGGCCACAGGGGAAAAGGTTTCATTATATTCAATTCCTTCAACTTGGGAAAATCCTTTGGCAACTAACCAAGCCTTGTGTCTTTCAACACATCCATCTGATGCATACTTAGTTCTATAGGCCCATTTACATCTGACAACTTTTCTTCCTTTTGGAAGAGGTACACGATCCCAAGTATCGTTATCCATTAAAGAACGATACTCTTCCTTCATTGTTGTATCACAATCTGGATGACCTAAAGCTTCTACAAATGTCTCTAGATCATGAGTTTCTGAAACTTGAGCCAAAAGAGAAGAGGATCACTGGAACTGTGAATGTGTCAGACACTGATCTGAAGGATCACCAACAAGATCACCAATTGCTTCTCATGTTGAAAAAACCCATCTAGGAAGTGGTGGAGCTGGTGTTGGTTCAGGTTCAAAGGACCGGTGGTTGAACAATCAACTACCCCATTGAATGAAAGCATGGAGGGCCTAGTTGAGAAGACAAAAAACTGTTATCATGAAGTACGACAAAGTGCAGTCTTCCTGTAGATCTAGATTGAGTCCCAGACATAATTTTAGAGGCTAAATTTCTCTCATGGGTTAATTTTCCATGGTTTTTCCAAAAATGAGATTCACTATTTTAAAATGATTTTCCCAAATTTTATAGGATAAAATTATATTACCTTAAAAATCGCCAAAATTTTATAAGAACTATATAAAATCCTTAGAAATTTGAATATTTTTACAAAAATATCGCCAATCATTTATAGTTGGCATATGAATGATTTCTAAGATTTGCCAAGGTTTGTACATTTTAAAATAAATTTCCATCCTTAAAATCGTCCTTGAGATTGACCCGAGTTCCTTCTGGCAGAAGGAATAGGATAGGTCCAGAACCTTCCTGGGGGGGGAGAAAAAAACACCCGAGAAAGAAGAAGAGATAGACGAATGGGTTTGAGGACCATTCATAAATAAGAAGAGAACATGAGGCTCTCTAGTTCAAAAGAAGAACTGAAAGATTAAGTTGTTATAGTTATAGGAGAGAACTAGAGGAGGAATTCAGTCTCTGAGGAAGAGAATTGTTGATGTTAGTTGTGGAGACTAATTATCTTCCTGATTAAGAGTTTTGTTTCAGTTGTGCTTGGACCCCATTCCCTAACAGAGGGGTGTGGGGGGGCTTCCCCCAAAAAAACTGTCACTAGGGGGGGCGATGATAATTTTAGTATGCCCCCCTGGAGGGGGAATGGGGGCAACAACCCCAAAGAGAAATTTTGGGAAACATTTCCTTGTAAAATATTGTAATTTCATAGTCAATCTAGAACTTTCATTATAGGGTCGCAGATATGACGACATAAGTTACTTTAAAAAAAAATTCCCTAGAAGACAACCCTCTTTTATGAGAGAATTGTATTGCGACTGTGTATTATCACAAATATTGTATTTTGAGAGAGGAGATTGTGAGAAAAATAAGAGGAAGTTACAATGAGTGTGTTGTAGGTTGTATGCCTTCATTTTGTTGGATAATAATAGGGAAGGACCTGATAATTTCTCTGGTGGACGTAGCCCACACTGGGTGAACCATGTATATCTGTGTCTCTATTGTATTGGGTATCTTTTGTGTTTTATTTCCACATTTGTTTTTTATTTTATTGCTTTGTGATCATTTTTTTATAACAATTGGTATTAGAGAGTAAGGTAACTCGTAGGAAAAGAGGGTTCCTGGTTCAAGTGGGAGCAATGTCAGAAGATGGAAAGTTTAGGGTCGAGAAACTTAAAATAAAGAACTACCAGTTATGGAAGATGCAGATGGAATATTTTTATATTAGGAGGATCTATTCCTACCATTGGGAGGAATAGAAAATAAATCGATGGCCATGAAGGATGAAGAATGGAAGGTTCTCGACAGAAAGGTGCTAGGAATGATACAATTGATCCTTGCAGCATCGATGGCTTTCAATATTTCAAAAGCAAAGACAACAAAGGAGCTAATGAACGCATTGGATAAACTGTATGAAAAACCCTCAGCATCCAATAAGGTATTTCTAATGAAGATATTATTTAATATGAAGCTGTAAAAAGGTGGATTTGTTGCAGATCATTTAAATGAATTTAATACGGTTATTAATCAACTAAGTTCTATAAAAGTGGAATTTGATGATGAGGTCAGGGCTCTGCTAATCCTATGCTCATTGCCAGAAAGCTGGAATGGATTGGCCATGGTGTTAAGTAACTCTGTCTCTGGTTCAAACACTCTAAAATTTGATGATGTTGTTGGCGTTATGCTTAGCGAGGAAATGTGACGGAAAAGCACAGGTGAAACATCAGGTAATGTGTTGACTGTGGAGAATAGAGTAAGACAAAATGATAGAGGAAAGGGCTTAGAGAACCATGGTAATTATAGGAAGGGAAGATCCAAATCCAGGCTTGGGAAGATAGAGTGTTGGAATGGTGGGAAGAAAGGACATATGAAGAAAAACTGCAAAGCTCCAAAGAAACAAAAAGATGGACAACAAGAGATAAATCAATAAGAAAATGTAGCATGTGATGTGTTACAAGATTATTTGATTCTTTCTGTAGATAATATTTGTGAATATTGGGTACTAGATTCATGGGCTGAATTTCATGCCACATCCCATAGGAGACATTTTCTAGATTATGTTAAAGATGATTTGGATAGGTTTGTTCGACAACACATGTATTCCAGCAAAGGACGAACACCTTCAATAACTACTCACATAACCAGATCAAAGATCAACACACTGATGTTTTCACGTGGTAAAACTGCTATGGGGAAACATCCATCGCCCCAGCCAATGCAGCCACTTGGAGCAGTTTATTAATGCAAAAGAAAAAGATTACAGAGAGATTTTACAACAGATTTTCTCACAATCGATCATCGGAAAATGACCCTCCATGCTCTTTAAATAGAGATCATGGACCAATCGGGTGTTAATCCACAGATCAATGGTCGTTAAGATTGAGGAGAGTATGAACTATCAGATCACTCTATGTCGGCAACATATCATCACCATTGGATTTCCTAACTACAAATTCATACTAATGCATACTAAATAAACACACTAGGAAACACACTTTTACCTAACGACACATTAGACCAAGTAGATCTTAACTAACTTCTAAGTTTATAAATATCCTAACATCCCCCCTTAAGAACAACTTGGGATAGGATTGAAGGATTTACAATAGTGACACAGTAGGAGAAGGAAGGATGCATTAGAGCCTATCCCCCCTTAATGAAAACTTCTTGAACTCCTAACATAGATCGAAGTTTGGAAAACTTCGCTTCTGTAAGAGACTTTGTGAAAATGTCTACAACTTGATCTTCTGTAGGGAAAATGAGCACTTCAATAACTTGATTATGAATGAGCTTTCTGATGAAGTGCATGTGTAGCTTGATGTGTTTGCTATGCTGATGTTGAACTGGGTCTTTGGCGAGCTTGATGGCACTCTGATTGTCACACCAAAGGCTGGTCGGATGTTGCTGCTAGAATCTAAACTATGAAAGGATCTGTCGAAGCCACAAGTCTTCCTGACTTGCATTTACCATTGCTCGGTACTCTGCTTCTGCTAAAGAAAGTGCAATGGCCTGTTGTTTCTTACAGGCCCAAGTGACAGGTCCTGAACCAAGGCTAAAAACATGACCTACAGTAGACTTCCAATCATCAGGGTCGCCGACCCAATCTGAATCAGTGAAACCAACCAATAAAGGAGCCCCCCTTGAACTGTAATGTATCTTGAATTGAACTATAGCATGGACATATCGAAGTATCCTTTCAGCTGCTTTCCAATGGCTTTAATGGGGTGTTTTCATATACCGGGCAACAAGACCAACAACAAAGGAAAGATCAGGATAGGTATGAGTCAAGTATAAGAGCTGGCTACCAACTAACTGACAGTATAGGGTGATATCAACTTCAGGAGAAGTATAGGTGGCAGTAAGCTTGACTCTAGATTGGAAGGGAGAAGGGGCTGGTTTATAATCATCCATGTGAAAGCGCCGAAGAAGGTCACAAGCATACTTAGACTGGGAAATAAAAATTCCTTCATTGATTTGCAAAATGTGTAGGCCAAGGAAATAGTGCAAAAATCCTACGTCTGTCATTTCAAATTTCTTCTTAAGGATGGTTTTTACATGGTTTAAAAGTTTTGAGTCACTACCAGTAAGGATAAGGTCATCAACATAAAGGACAAGGATTATGAGATGGATTTCTACTTTCATGGTATAGACATTAGGATCAGAATGGCATCTAGAGAATCCAGTGGCAATAAGAAAGTTGTCCATTTTGGCATACCAATCTCGGGGAGCTTGCTTGAGACCATAAAGAGATTTCTTAAGGTGACAAACAAGGCTAGAGTCATTCTGGACATAACTAGGAGGTTGTTCCATGTAGATTTATTCTTGCAAATCTCTGTGCCCGAAAGAAGATTTAACATCCATCTGATGGACCTCCCATTTATGTGAGGTAGCAAGGGAAAGAACAAGGCAGATGGAATTCATTTTGGCTATAGGGGAAAAGGTTTCATTATAGTCAATTCCTTCAACTTGGGAAAATCCTTTGGCAACTAACCAAGCCTTGTGTCTTTCAACACATCCATATGATGCATACTTAGTTATATAGGGCAATTTACATCTGACAAGTTTTCTTCCTTTTGGAAGAGGTACAAGATCCCAATTATCGTTTTCCATTAAAGAACGATACTCTTCATTCATTATTGTATCCCAATCTGGATGACCTGAAGCTTCTACAAATGTCTATGGATCATGATTTTCTGAAACTTGAGCTAAAAGAGAAGAGGCTCACTGGAACTGTGAACATGTCTGACAATGATCTGAAGGATCGCCAACACGATCACCAGCTACTTCTCATGTTGAAAAAACCCATCTAGGAAGCGGTGGAGCTGGTGTTGGTTCAGGGTCAAAGGACTCATCTAGAGGTAGGTAAGTAAGAGGAGGTGGATTTTTAGCCTCACTATCATCATCTGAAGAAGAAACCCGAACATAAGAAGGTACAAACGTCAAAGATGGCTCGCAGGCCGAAGAAGGCTCAATCCTCAAATTAGGATCGTAGGCCAAATAAGGCACAAACACCGAATTAGGCTCGCAGGCCAAGATATTTTCATCAAATTTAACATCTCTTATAATAATAATTTCATTACAATGTGGTTGAAGAAGTCTATAACCTTTGACATCTTCAAAATAACCAAAAAATATACACTTCTCACTTTTAGGCTACAATGCTTTCCTTTTCTCATCACGAATGTGAGCCCATGAAATACTACCAAATACATGGAAGTGACTTACATATGGTTTAATTTTAGTCCAATCTTCTTCCGATGTTATATTTTTAAGAGCCTTTGTGGTAGTGCGATTTACTATGTAATTTGCATAGTTCATTTCTTCCACCCAATACTTTAGACTTAATCCCTTAGACTGGATCGTACAATTAGCCATTTCTTTTAATGTGCAGTTCTTTCTCTCAGCAACACCATTTTGTTGTGGTGTATATGGAACGCTTTTTTTCATTTGGATGCCTTGTGTAGTGCAGTAACTTGTAAAATTATTGTTCACATATTTGCCTCCATTATTTGTTCTTAACCTTTGAATTTGATTTCCATATTTCTTTTCTACACGAGCCTTGTAGGCCAAAAACTTTTCAAAAACTTCTCTCTTAAGTTTTAAGAAGTAAACCCAAGTATGTCTAGAAAAGTCATCAATGAAAGTTAAGAAATACTTGCACCCAGAAAAAGAAGGAGAAGAAAGTGGACAACACAAATCACTGTGAACAAGCTGCAAAGGGCCCGAGGCATGCCAAGAGGCACGTTTGTCAAAACTGTCCCGATGATGTTTTCCAAGAACACAACCGGCACAAACACCATCTCTGCATGAAACAAGAGAAAGACCAGTCGCCATCTGTTGATTACATAGTTGTTGCAATGAGCGATAGTTTAGATGACCAAACCGCTCATGCCAAATTTTTCTCAAGTCCTCACTATGAGCAACAAAAACTGATGAAAAAGATGATGACCGAAAGTTGTCAAACTTGTACAACCTGGTAATATCATCAACAATTCCAGTTGCAAGAATATGATTAGGATCTTTTAGATCCTTGATTACAACTTGGTGAGGTGAAAACTCTACGGTTTTACCTTCACCTAAATGAGTGATTTGATATACTGATAGAAGGTTACAAGAAATACTTGGAACACAAAATACATCATTGAAATGACCATTTTCTACTTGAACTGTTCCAGATCCTTCAACATTGAGAGATCTATCATCACCAACAAATATTTTCTTGGTGTTACATTGTCTTAGAGAAGAAAATATGTTTCTATCCTTAGCCATATGATAAGGTGCTCTAGAATCAATAAGCCACTCATCAGAGGTAGAAGTATAAGTTGTATTGAAGGAGAAACCAGAAGTTGAAAGGGCATATCCATGAGAAGAAGAAGAAGAAGTAGAATCAATACTGATGTTGTGCTTCTTCATCTCTTCTTCTAAAGTTGCCATCTTCTTGAAACATTTGGACTCATCATGACCATATTTATCACAAAAGTTGCAATGTCTGTCAGTCTTCTTATTTTTATATTTTTCTCCTTTGTCTCCATTAGGAGTGGAAGTTGTCTGAGTGGGTTTGGGACCCTTATATTGTTTTTTGTTGTGGCGAGGATGTTTATTCTTGGGATTCATGGGTTTATCTTTATGATGGACAACTAAGGATTTGTTGGAGGTGCCTGCAGTGTTGATCACTCCAAGTTGTACTAGCTTATCTTTCTCTCTAATCAAAGCATCACAAAAGTTCTCAAGACTAGGTTTTTTATAAGCTACCCCTAGAGCCTCTTGCATGGCATAAAAGGTAGACACAAACACATAATATGCACTACCTAGCTTAGAAAGAATAAGATAGATGCAACGATCTTCGTCTATCTTTATCTTACATTCTTCACATAAAGTTATGAATGTTTTAAACTTAGATAGATAGTCTTCAATGAAAGAAAAATCACTTGGACTTAAAGTTAGTACTTGATTTTCTAACTGTTGTGCTCGAATAATATTGTGTTTACCAAACACAGATTCATTCTTTTCCCAAGCTTCTTTGGGTTTATCAATTGATTGAAGGTGGAACCTTAAATCATGAGAGATGGACATTCTGATTAATCCACGTGCTTCGTCATTCCTATTATCCCATTTGGCTTTCTTATCAACATTAGTGGGTGTTGTTTCCTTTCCCATGGTAATCTGGTACAAGACTTTACTTCTTAATAAATCCTCCATATGGGATTTCCATTGGAAGTAGTTGGTGCTGGTAAGTAAGAGATTACTTGTAGAATCCATATTAAATATGCATATAATATGGATTTAAAAACTGAAACTGATGATATAAATGGAAAGATCTCGAAAAGTTACGAGGTTTTTAAAAAAATTGCACTTAAAACGAACATCGGATGTGAGAGTTATGTCGTTTAAAAAAAAACATAAACGGTAACAAAAGGACCACGTGGTGGTGTAAGTTGTTTTATGAAGTGATCCACTTTTATAAAGAGAAGTGGGGATCACTTTTACAATGAAGTTACTTCATGGAAAATAAATAACTCTAAAATAAAATATTAAAGCTACTTATAGTGATTCACNAAAGGACCACGTGGTGGTGTAAGTTGTTTTATGAAGTGATCCACTTTTATAAAGAGAAGTGGGGATCACTTTTACAATGAAGTTACTTCATGGAAAATAAATAACTCTAAAATAAAATATTAAAGCTACTTATAGTGATTCACTTTTATACTTGAAGTGAAATACACTTTACAATTTTAGCATGAAATTTTTCAAAAAAAGTAACATAAAGCTACTTATAGTGATTCACTTTTATACTTGAAGTGAAATACAGTTTACAATTTTAGCATGAACTTTTTCAAAAAAAGTAACAAAAGAGAGACTTGAACTCAAGACCTCTTACTAAATACGGAAAATTTTGACCAAGGTCCAAATGGGCTAGCAAAACATATTGTATTGTTTCACAAGAGGATTGGGGGTGTTGTTGTTGTTGTTGTTGTTGTTGGAGAGCATGCTAAAAAAAAACTCTTTGCAAAAATTAAAAAAATGCGTATTTAGGATTTATACCTCCGGATCTGACTGTAATGGTCGTATCTTGGGCAAACATAAACCTTTTCGAGTGAAAAAAAATGTTCCTGACTGAAACGAGCGCTCTGGACACAATGGAATAGTCCTTTCGACCCAGAAATATATAGAAATGACAGAAAATGGAGATGATGCAACTCGTCTTCATAATCTCGATCTACAACATGAACGGGTCTTCAAACATGCTCTGATACCATGTTCGACAACACAGATATTCCAACAGAGGAAGAACACCTTCAGTAACCACTCACATAACTACATCAAATATCAACACATTGATTTTTTCACGTGGTAAAACCCCTACGGGGAAACATCCATGGCCCCAGCCAATGCGGCGACTTGGAGCAGTTTATTAATGCAAAAGAAAAAGATTACAGAGAGATTTTACAAGAAAGTTTCTCACAATCGATCATCGGAAAATGATCCTCCATGCCCTTTAAATAAAGATCATGGACCAATTGGGTGCTAAGCCATGGATCAATGGTCGTTAATATCGAGGAGAGTATGAACCGTCAAATCACTCTATGTCAGAAACATATCGTGACCGTCGAATTTCCTAACTACAAATGCATACTAATGCATACTAAAGAAACACACTAGGAAACACACTTTTACCTAACGACACATTAGACCAAGTAGATCTTAACTAACTCCTAAGTGTCTAAATATCCTAACAAAGTTCATTTGGGTGTTGATGCACCATGCAAAATTGTTGGAATGGGAAAGGTACAAATAAAGAAAAAGAATGGAAACGAATGGTTGTTGAAAGAGGTAAGACATGTTCCATATGTAAGGAAAAATACAATTTCAATAGGGAAGTTTGCAAGTGAACGATGTATATATATATTTACAGATAATCCGTGGAAGGTCACCAAAGGATCACTGGTAATAGAAAAAGGAGAGAAGGTATGTACATTCTATTTATGTACTGGTAATATTGATTCTTCTATCTCTTTAGCTTCTACAAGAGTGGATACAATATTGTGGAATCATAGGCTTGGGCATATGAGTGAGAGGGGGATGCAGATACTTCACAAAAGAAATGTGTTTCCAGATATTAAACAAATTGATTTGGATTTTTTTGAGCATTGTGTTTATGGAAAACATAGGAGAGTCATATTTCTCAGAGTTGGAAAGGCAAAGAAGAATGAAAATTTAGAGCTTGTGCATACAAAAGTATGGGGACCAGCTCAGGTATCATCTCTTGGTGGATCTCATTATTATATTACTTGTATTGATGATGCAACTAAAAAAACTTGGGTTTATTGCATTCAACAAAAAACTGATGTTTTTGATACTTTTAAGAAATAGAAAGCTTTGGTTGAGAATGAAATAGGAAAAAGGTTGAAGTGTCTCAGATCAAAAAATGGGTAATAATACCGCATCAAAGAATTTGATGATAATTTTTCATACCATGGGATTCGTAGAGACAAGAAAGTTCCAGGAACACCACAAAAAAATGGTGTGTTAGAAAGGATGAACATGACAATCGTGGAGCGTGCAAGAAGTATGAGATTGCATGCAGGGTTTACCTTACAGTTTTTGGTAGATGTTGTATATATTGTTGTTTATGTGATAAAAAAATGACCTTCAATTTATTTGGATGGTGGCATTTAAAAGGAGGCATGGACAAGTAAAAAGGTAAACTATTATTTTTTGAAGACTTTCGGTTGTGAAGCATTTGTCCATATTGATAAAGAAAATAGAACAAATATTGAGGCAAAATACAAAAAGTGTACCTTTATTGGATATAGTGTTAATGATTTTGGTTATTGCTTATGGGATTATGAAAATCTCAAAATAATTAGGAATAGAGATGCCATATTCAATGAGAAGGTTATGCATAGAGATCAGTTGTAGGGAAGGAAAAATGAAGAAGAAAAACCTGAATACATAGTGTTTGATGAGATCACTGAAAAAGAAATTCAAAAGGTACCAAAAAATAAAAATGTACGACAACAAGAGAAACAAGTACCTCAAACTCATGCAAGTGTTGTTAGAAGATCTACCAGGTTAAGTAGACCCTCTGAATGATACTCTTTTTCATTGTATTATTTATTGTTGACTAATTCTGGTGAATCAGAAAATTATGAAGAGGCAATGCAGGTAGAGACTAAAAGGAAGTGGGATCAAGGCATGAAAGAGGAAATGGATTCCTTGGTAAATAACCAAAATTGGGACTTGATTCAGTTGCATGTAGGAAAAAGAGCATTGCAGAATAAATGGGTTTACAGGTTGAAGGAAGAAGATGAAGGAAAAAAGAGGTACAAGGCTAGACTTGTTTTAAAGGGGTTTGCACAAAAGAAAAGTAAATATTTTGATGAAATATTTTCTCCTGTTGTTAAAATGACTTCAATTAGGACTATTTTAAGTCTTGTGGCAGTTAAATATTTGCATCCTGAATAATTAGATGTAAAAACAACTTTTCTTCATCGGGATTTAGAGGAAGATATTTATATGCAACAACCACAAGGGTATGAGGTCAAAGGAAAGGAGAATTTGGTATGTAGGTTGAATAAGAACTTGTATGGCCAAAAGAAAGCTCCAAGGCAATGGTATTTGAAGTTTGACAGGTTTATGACATAACAAGGTTATAGTAGATGTCATTCTAATCACTGTGTTTATTTTAAAAGGCTAGAAAATGGAAGCTATATTATCTTGCTACTGTATGTAGATGACATGCTTGTTGCATGGTCTAATATGCAAGATGTAAATGTGCTCAAGAAGAAATGAGCTAATTCATTTTCGATGAAGGATTTGTGTGTTGCAAAGAAAATACTTGGTATGAGAATAACAAGAGACAGGAAAAATCACAAATTGACATTGTCTCAAGGCGAGTACATAGAGAAGGTTTTGGAGAGGTTTAGAATGAAAAATTAAAAACCAGTTAGTACACCTTTGGCCAGCCATTTCAAATTAACTAAGGGAATATGTCCCAATACATGGGAGGATATATAATACATGTCCAGGGTCCCTTATTCATCAGGAGTTGGTAGCTTGATGTATGCATTGGTTTGCATAAGACCAGATATTGCACATGAAGTGGGAGTTGTAAGAAGATATATGAACAATCCAGATAAAGAACATTGGGAGACACTAAAGTGGATTCTCGAGTATTTGAGAGGTATCGCTACTCATGCATTATGTTTTGGAGGTTCAGACATTGTTCTACAAGGATATGTAGATTCAGATCTGGCATGTGATAAAGGTAGAAAGAGGAGAACCATAGGGTATGTTTTTACTGTAGGTGGAACAACAATAATTTGGATTTTGAAACTACAAAAGGTTGTTGCACTTTCAACAACAAAAGCAGAGTATGTTGCTGCTACAGAGGCTAATAAAGAAATTATTTGGTTACAGAGGTTTATGGAGGAATTGGGAAAGAAGAAGGAGAATAATAGGTTGTACTATGACAGTGAGAGTTCCATTCATCTTGCAAAGAACTCAGCGTTCCATTCAAAGACTAAGCATATACAGCTCAGGTACCATTTCATACGATCTATCTTGGAGCATGGACATTTGAAGTTGGAAAATATACATACTATTCAAAATCCTGCAAACATGTTAACAAAGGGAGTAACCATGGAGAAACTGAGTTCCTGATTATTTTCAGTTGGCCTTCAAGCATGAAGGTGAAGATGAGAAATTTTCCAAGTCCAAGGTGGAGTATAGTCCAACAAGTACAACAACAGTGGAGTTGTAGTGATCAGTGTCCAAGTGGGAGATTATTGGTTGTGGAGCCTGATTACTTTCATGATTCAAAGGTTTGTTTTAGTCATTCTTAGACCCCATTCACTATCAGTGGGGGGGATTCCCCCCCCACAACTGTTGCCAGGGGGTGGCGAAATCAGGGGCAACACCCCGAAGTGAAATTTTGGGAAAATTTGCCTTGTAATATTGTAATTTCATAGCAATATGAAACATTAATTACAAGGTCGCATATTTGACGATAGAATTTATTTTAGGGTTTTTTTTCCCTAAAAGGAAACCCTCTTTTATGATTGAATTGTATTGTGGCTGTGTATTATCGCAAATATTATATTTTGAGAGAGGAGACTGTGAGGGAAAGAAGAGGAAGTTACAACGGGTGTGTTGTAGGTTGTATACCTTCATTTTGTTGGATAATAATAAGGAAGGACTTGGAAATTTCTCTGGTGGACGTAGCCCACACTGGGTGAACCACATATATATGTGTCTCTATTGTATTTTGTATATTCTATGTTTTATTTCCGCATTTGTTTTTTATTTTATTGCTCTGTGATCCTGTTTTTATAACAACTGAAAGGAATGCACGAGTGCGTGCAAGAGAAAGATCAGACAACTTGTGGAAGAGTTATGAAATGAAGCATAGAAGACCTAAATCCTAGACTGGGGCAAAAGAGGATTGTGGGCTTGGTGTTGGATAGAAAGATATTGGTATTAGAAGGAGAGGACGTCGATGGATAGTTTAGCTGTGAAGGGACTCTCTTGCATAGAGGAAATCTAGGTGGGAATGAATATAATAAACCCCATAGAGGTCCTGATATTAGTGGGGAAGAAGGGATACTTTTTCTACTACTAGAGAGGTGGAGGAGAGTAACCTCCCCGATACCTTTCTTGACTTTTGAAAGAGAACCCAAAAAATTGACCTGAGCTAAGAAGGTCGCGAGCTTGATGTTGAGGAAGCATATGATAAACCTCGCAGAGGCTATGACAGAGAGAGTATTTCTCAGAGATGAAGGTCGCGATATTGATGCTAAGGAAGCATCTGATAAGCCTCACAAAGTCTGTGATAGATAGAGGATCTTTAAGAATTTGCAAAAGTCCTAAGGAACACAGAGAAGTTTCCCTAGTGATATCATGGCTTGGCATAGGGGTGACTAGAGTGCTAAGAGTGAATGCCTCTGAGCCTACAGTTGGGTGGAAAGGAGAACACCCACAGTAAGTTAGCTGGATGCAACCTGTAATAGATAAGTATTCCTTTACCATGTGTAATTGAAGTGTTATTTCAGGTTGAGTTTCCTGTAAATGTTTCAGAGATGTGCATGCTTGTTTGATAACTAGACTGATTGTTCTCTTGCATGTTTGTGTATTTAAGCAATTAAGCAATTTTATGGTTTGAACATGCTTTGTACACATGAATTCTTGAGCCTCCTTTATTGGCTCAAATTAAAGGAAATAAACTATGATTATGTTTACCATAGGTACAGTTTCATGTATACATGTTTATACCCCGGTTGTATTGGGTTTATTGGAAAAAGGGATATGGAGTCATATGAAAATAAATAACGCCCCCTGAATGGAATGAAATGGGGGAGGAGACAAAGAAGGTCTGGTAAAAACCCGAAGGAGGGATATAGGTATAGTCCCTAAGCTTTGAAGTTGAATGTGGGTTGTTAACCAAAGGAAAACCTTGGAAGAACCCTCAAAAAATGTTTCAAATCTCGAGTTTTAGACTATTGTCTTGTGGTGTTTTGAGATAAGACGAATCACAACCATTGAACTGGGATTGTGAATAAACCTTGACCCTTAATTGGAGGGCGTAGTTTCAGAACAAATGAATGTGAGGGTGCTAGAGGAACCCAAAGGAGGATATGGATCATCGATCAGAACTAGAGCGAGATCAAATACTGACCATCCATTGCACGATACTGTTTGGAGTAATTTGTGGAACCAGAGGAGTTGTAATCCGAAGGAGGGGACTCCGAGGGAATATCTGGACCGTTAATTGGGGAGTAGCCAGGATTAACCTATGTCGTAGATATTTTTGGTCTCACTTAAGTGAGATTAGAAGGAGAGGGATGCCAGTATGATGTGTCATGTTGACCTAGAGCATTGACGTGCCAAAAGGTTGACTGGTGTTATCCTATGAATGGGAATAAGTAATTGACTGGTGGGTCAAGCATGGCCCCTTTGGGTAAATTTGGTCTTAAACCTTTGTATTAACCTTGATCGTCGGATCGAAAGGTTGAAATATATCAACCATTGATTGTGGAAGATTCATCAAAGTATTCCATAGTCATACTAGGATGAGAATCTGAATTTACCAGAGTCATCGATCTATCGGGGAAGAATTCAGAGTGATCATGATCATCCATCACAGTGGGAGGAAAATACTCCAAATGAAAGACCCCGAGGAACAATCCTGATCGTCCATCAAACCCAGTTAGATGTAATCCTAATTGCAGATTTTGGTGTCCCTTAGGAACAAAGCCAAGAGGAAAATAGTGTCATGCTGAAGTGAATGATGCCACTCCACCAATTTCTAGAGGATAGGTGTTTGCACCTATAGAGACATGTCGAGTGCATTCATGGGGATGTGGATATCATGTCGAGTACATGTGGAGGTCTACATTTTGATTAGTGGTGATGCCACATGTAGTGTTATTGTCACATAGTAAAGAGATAATGGTAACATGAGATATCTGCCACACATCTTGCCATCATGTTTTGGGTTGACAGGTGTCTCCCTAGGAGTGGCCTAAAACTAAGACCAAAGGAACTCCGAGAGAGAGTTGTGATCACTGATCCACTCAAATAGGGAGAGCTCCGAGCGAAGATCTCGATCATCCTTTGGGGGAGGCTATTCAAAGTGATCGTGCTACAGGAAAATGATTAACTCCAACGAAAAATCCCCTAGACTCAACCTAGACCATTGATCTGCAAAGGTTGAGGGATTTCGCTAATGATCTGGATCGCAACATTTAGTGGAAAAACTAAGCTAGGAGATGAAGGGTTGATGTCATGAATGACATATCACGCTAGTGAGGAAGCTAGAGTGTCCTTGGGATGACATATGCCAAGAATCAATTGGTTGACAAGTTGAGAGTATTTCAGCTGGTTAGGAGAACCTTAGACCATCGAATAAATCTCACCCATTGATCGGGAAAACCATAAGAAAATCTATACCATTCATTGGAGAAATGCGTTAGAGGTAGAGGAAGGAATATTCCTTGATACCCTTGGTTCAAAGCAACGAAACATCCTAACCCTTTTTAACACTGAACGAACCATATCGAGGGGGAATAGTCCTCGATGTCATATCTATTGGAGGCAAAATATGAGTGAATCTAGGGAAGGCCCAAACGTCGATAATTGTAGGCTTACATGGACGAATGTTTCACATCAAAAAGTGAGGCGAGTGCAACATCAGTGCCATGTTGGCGACACATCAGATGGCACAAGAGACAAGGTTCCACGTGTAAATAGGATAGATGTTGACAATGAAAAAACCCGATAACTTTGGAAGGCCATAACTCCCAATCCAGAGTTCGGATTTGAGCATCGTAACAGTCAATGGAAAGATCTTGATGAGTAGAAGATGATGTAGACCTCAGGAAGAGGATTTTATATGGTTGAGGTAAAGTGAAAAATTAATACACCATCCCTTGAAAAGGGTACTGAGAGGTTGGGTGTGTTACAGAGGAGGAGGTCGTGGAAGAGGAGGATTTGGAAGAGGTAGATGACCAGTAACCTGTCACAATTATCAACAACCTGGACACTATGAAAGGGATTGTACACTACCTCCATTGAAATGCATGTACTATCATGCAAGAGATCATGATACATAAGACTCTCCTACACTTCTGACAAGGATACATGAAAAAGGGAATCAAAACAATCATAATGTTCAATGGATTGTTGCAGAAACTAGAGAATATGATGGGAAGAAGATCAATATAGTTACTCAAGGTTCAACCAAGACAGGAGTAGATGCAACAAAGTAGAATTAGGACCAACACCAATGGGCCATAAAGAATACAACACTTGGAAAACATTTTGATGCACGCAAAGAAAAGTGGATATTCAAGCAAGCTAGACAAGAAATTTTGAAGGAGAATATTGCTTCTACTTTAGGTACAAAGATAGGAGATGATGTAACAATATATTATATGCCTCATCTATTTGATCAAACCAACATAGATCAGCCTTCAGAACAAGTAATATAAGAATTTTTTTGGGTTCTTCCTTGAAGTTGTTGAATGATAAAATATCTCTACAAGTATTACAAAGTCTCTTAAAAAAATCCAATTTTGGGGAAGAGATAAAACTAGAGAAAAAGACGGTCAATCAGGTTTGTAAGAAGATAAGAACAAATATGGAGTTCAGGTTGAATGAAAATTTTGCAGACTTTAACATGGGTGATATCATATTATATTTGGGATCTGAGGTAAATTTTCTTCCTAAGAAAACATGGGAATGTATGGGGGAACCTACATTGGGATATTCACCTATTAAACTAAAATTGGAAAATCAACATAGAGTGATACCAATTGGTAGATTGAAAAGCATACCCATGGATTTAGATGTTGTGCGCACTATGGAATACTTTGAGGTAATTGTTATAATGGATAACACTACACCTTATCCAACATTGTTGGTATTGGATTGGGCATTTCAAAATCAGGCTATCATCAACTTGAAGACCAGGAAAATGATTTTTGAATCAGGAGAATACAGTGTCATAATACCATTAGATCCTTCAGAGGGTGGAAGATAAGTTGAACTAGTGACATAGATGTTCATTACAGAAGAGATAAACCAGTTGTATAAAATTACCATGCGCGAGGACGATTATATTAACCCAACAACAAATGGAATGCTTAGTTGGAGAAGCATTAGTTCTTGTGCTTCATATTCTGACACAGGACTGGAGAATTGGAAACAACACTTACATGAGATATCTACTAGAGGATGTGAAAGAATGACACACACACTAAGATGGGTTGGCACAGAGGTAAGAGAACCTCCAAGTTTTTATGGTCAAAATGATTTAGAAGAATTTTTAACAAAGTTTGAGTTAGAATTTTTGGAAAGTCATAGGTTACCAGTTTTAGACATTGCATTGAAAGCAACACCTACATGTTGGTGGGGTAATCATAAAGAGAAGATCTAGAACTGGTATCAATGCAAAATATTACTGCGCATCATATTTGATGCAGAATAGGAGAAGAAATAAATGGAGAAATATTATGGATTAGGAAAACCCATAGAACACATAGACATATGTATAACCTAGTGGAGACTGGTACCACTAGAGGAATGGCCAAATCACTTTATTCATACATTAGAAGGCATCCCAAGAAATTGGTATACATAATTGGAACTGCTTAGAGGAACTGCAAATTGGGAAGATTTGCAATAGAATTTTGTGATAACCTTTGCATTTGAACTTGAGAATCCAGAGATAGATGCAACATTGAAGTTGGTAAATGATCCAGGTGGATATTGGTGGCCACCCACCTATTCCAACTGGCTCCTTTTGTCATTTTTTAGCTCAACACGTCCTTCTGTACTTATTTGTAATTGTGGGTTCTACCCTTCCGGGGTTGTTTGAATCCCTACACATCTTCTAGGTGGGTACTGGCGGCCTCCCACCTAATCCAACAGGATTATTTTGTATGTATTCATGTCAACACATCTTTTTTTACTTCCAAGGCTATTTTGGGGCCCTAAATAGAGTTATTTTGGCATGCCACAATAAAAATGTAAACGGGGTCAGAGTTTGATGCATAATGCGTAGTTCTCTAAAATACCTTTCCAACGAGATATTAAGTGCCTAAAACGAAGATCGTATGAAAAAGTTACGACCCCGGGAAGTTAATGTACTAACTTAACCAAATGGGGCCCACATGACTTTTGGCATTTCATCTCCTAGGGTTAGGTTTTTGGATGTCTAGGGTTTTGGCATTCCCGTTTAACATAAAAATGCCTTCAAAGCCTCATTGTAATCATCTTCTTGCGAATGAGCGTAGCCGTCACATCTCTTCTCAGAGATAAAGTTTACATCATTCTAGCAAGTCTTTCACTCTGTATTTTTACAGTCTCTTTACAATTCTTTCATTAATAGAAATAAAATATTTTTGTATTTCTCTGTTTTTGGCAATTTTCATGATTATTTCTCTATTTTTGGCAATTTTCATGATTATTTCACTGCAATTTCTCTGCTTTCATTTCGTTCCGAAAATAAATCCAGATCAGTGATATCAGAGCAGGTTGCTCTTGATCATTTTTTATCTCATGTCCCCGATGAGGTTCGAGTATAGCCAGTTGGGTCTCAAGTTTTTCTCTCTTGAGGAAAATCACTCTCACACACCCAAGAAACCATCGATGGTGGCAGAAAAGAAAGATGATAGAGCAAAAGATTCTATCAACCTATTGCTTGAGCAAGCTCTCGCACGACAAAGGGAGGAAATGATGGAGATTTTTTCACACATTCTTCAACACCTATCGATAACAACTTGCACATCTTCATCAAGCGACCATTTTGGCGGAACCTCTCCTTTCAAGGTACAAGTTAATTTTTATATTCGCATATTTGAAGGTCAGATAGATGTGGATTCCATAGAAATGTGGTTAAATATATTAGAAGGTTATTTCTCTGTTCAAAATTTTTCCCACTGGGAAAATATCACCATCACACTCCTCAAGGCTCTCCTCCATGTCAAACATTGGTGGGAAACTTACTGGGAGAAATGTTCCACAGAGGAATCTGGAATCTATGGGGTCGAGCCCACTTGGTATTTTTTTGTGGATGCGGTCAAAGAATAATACTATCTTGTTGATAACTATGAAGACCAGTACATGCGATGGACCACACTATAGAAAGATAAGATCCAAATAGTGTCGGAGTTCATAAATACTTTCCACACCTTGCACACCAAGCTGGGTATCAAGGACTCCGAGCAGAATCTAGTTATGAAACATCGTGGGGATATGCATAGGTACATCCAAACCAAAATGGATTTCCTAAACATCTCATCATTGGGAGTTGCCATCGATATGCTGTCAAAATCGAGCAGAAATTTAGGCACCAAAAAAAATGGGAATTCGGGTCTGCAACTCTGCAGCAACCAAAGCATGGTAAATATGACCCTAACCAAAAACCCCTAGAAAACCAGTCCAAGACACAAGACAAAATGGGTAAAGGGAAGACGAACAATGACACTGGGAAGTAGTGTGACTTCCACAAAATCCTTTGGCACAATACCGATGAATGTCGCTCAAAAAAATCATTGGTGGCTGAGGTCAAAGACATGGAGCCGAATCCTGATTCAAAATCTGATCCAGAAAATATTGAACACAGACAGATCATCGACATAGACCCCATTGCCAATTTCGCGACCGCAACAATTCAACCAGAAGAATCGGTAGATCCTAAAGAGGGGGAGCACCTCTTCCATTCACATATGTGGGTGAAGGGGAACCTGTTGCATTTCATTGTTGATAACGGTAGCTAGAAGAACCTCATCGCATCTAAGGCTATCAAGTTGGGGTTGTTGACTACACCACACTCACAACCATACAACATCAGGTGGCTTCACTAAGGACAAGATCTCCATATCAACCAATAGTGTCACTTGTCCTATGGCATCCATCCCTTCAAGGATGAGGTAGTGTGTGATGTTTCCCCTCTTGATGTTTGTGATGTTATTTTGGGTCAACCATATATGTGGAGACATCATGCTTTCTATGTGTCTAGACCCCATAGTGTCATTATTATACACTACTACATATTGAAAAATTTGAGACGACCACTTGCGACGAAAGTACTCTTTCGTCGCAACATGCAAGAGAAAAAGTTCAATTTTTCTAAATCTACCCCGTATTCGTCGCAATATCGACGCCTACAGTTTGATGGAATTATCATGGTTAATTTTCGTCGAATATTCGACGAACATTGGTTGTCCGTCTCATATTCAACGAAAGTTGACCATAATAATTTAGTTAAAATTTACCGTTGAAAATGACCTAAAATAAATAGGTGGAAAAAAAATATATTTTTAGGTCACTGTCATCACAATTGCGGCGATAGTGACCTTAAATTGGCCTATAAATATTTGACGATTTAAAGATGTTGCGACAATCTTGCTATAACAATGACGGTTCCGAAAGGGTATTTTTGTGCAGAAAAATGTCGCAGAATGTTGTTAGAGGTGGGGAAAAAAGTAAAGCGGGTGAAAAGGGTGATGGTAGATGTTACTTCCCTTGTAAAAAATGTTGCCTCAGACGTCTCGTAAGAATTTTAATAGCAACAACTACAAAACATTGTAGGAAATATGGTCACATTGATGGCGGATCGAATGAATATCGTCCTATGCTAATTAGCTATATATTCATTATCTTTTTTTATTTTGTCAATTTTATATAAAATTATATATATGTATATATATTGTTTGAATGTTTGTTATAGTATACACTAATTTTGCATGATTGTTTGTAATTATAAAGTTAGAGTTTCCCTCTAACTTTTCGTAGAATATTGCACCAAGTATTAGTAGAAATGATGTTGTACAAGCCGAGGAACATCATCTTGACCAAGCAAATGAGGATCTCATGGAAGAAGATGATGGGACAAATCAAGTTAATGATCCCATGGAAGAATATGATGGGACAAATCAAATGATCCAAGATTTGTTTTCGCAGCCGGATGCGGATGGGGAAAATGCTGGTATTTATGATGAACCTCTATTAGAAAAGGAAAATAAATGACTTTATGAAGGATCAAGAGCAAATCTTATCTCCGCTACATTGTTGTTGGTGAACTTAAAGGTTATGAATAATTTGTCGAACACTTGTATGGCACAGATACTAAGGTATGTAATATGTTTCATCTCATACTATACATAAATGTTGATTTTTTTAAATTTGTTTTTAGTGTTAATTAATGTGTAAAATAAGAATGCATTTTTTTATGATTAATATTCTTACATTAACTAGTTGTTTGTTATGTTGTAGATTGTTAGGTGAATTTTTGTTACCATCTTCAAATATTTTACCTCGCACATATCAAGGTTTGCATGCCATTATGAAAGACATTGGAATGGATTATCAAACTATAGATTCATGTCCTAATGACCATTTTATATATTATGGACAACATGCTTCGAAAACCGAATGTCTGTAATGTCTTATCAATAGATATCGAACTGATCAAGTAACAAAAATGGTGCCTCGAAAGGTTCTTCTTCATATTCCCATAATTCCATGTTTGCAGCGATTGTTCAGGTGTGAAAGCATAGCATAATTTATGTATTACCATGCACGTAACAGAAGTGAAGATGGTGTTCTTCGAATGCCTACCGATGGTTCTGCATTTAGGGAAATTGAGGAAAAATGGGCAGATTTCAAAGATGAACCTCGTAATGTTAGGATTTCATTGGCAGCTGACGGTGTTAATCCATTCAGAGAGCTTAGGTCTATTTACTCAATGTGGCCTATTTTTGTTAACAACAATAACATTCCTCCTTGGATGTCAATAAAGAGGGAGCACATAATGTTGACAATGATTATTCCAGGTATTTGTTTACATTCATTTTTGGAATTTAACATTTTCATTTGTTTCAATTTTTGCATAATAGATTTTATTTATTTATTTAATTATATATATTACATGATATCATTCCTTTAGTAATTATGTGTAATTTCAAACAATTAGGTAAGTACCAGGTTAAAGATATGAATGTATATATCCAACCTCTTATCAATGAGCTACTAAAGTTATGGGTTGGCATCACAATGTACGACATATGTAAACCAATCGAGGAGAAGAAATTTAAATTCCGTGGAATACTTTTATGGACAATTCATGATGCCCCTAGACTAACACATTTTTGTGGTATGTATAAGAATTCTAATATTGCTCTTTAATACTATACAATATTTTAATGTTATCATGGTGTATGCTTACTTTTTAAATAATCTCATCGTATAATTGTTAACATTAATCCATTTGTTGCAGGTCTTCAAACAAAGGGTAAATTTGCATGTCTAGTTTGTGGCCCTAAGATGAAGTATCATCATTCAAAAATTTTAGGAAAGATGGTGTTTGATGAGTATAGGCACCTTCTTCCTAAGAACCGTAGGTATCGTACTACTAAAAAACATATTTTCAATGGGAAAGAAGAGACTGGTTTAAAACCACGAAGAATGACACCTCACCTACGGAGGTTGGAATATAATAGAAATCATCAAGGTTCTAAATTTCATAATGTATCGTAGATCCTGTAATGTTTTGAATGTTTATTTTAATCATTGAATTTATTTTTACATATTTGATAATTATTTTTGTGATTTCTTTTATGCTTCATGAAGGCCACAATCATCATGAAGGTATTAATAATGGGCTTCCACGAGGAATGAAATATTATCCTGATCTGTAGTACCCAGAATTGAAAAGACACTTATATTACTACCAATTTACTTCATTTCTGTACCAATTTACTTAATTTCTGTAAGCTTTTAAGAAGTAAAATTTTTTCATAATTTGCAAAGCTATGTGCATACTTGCGTAAATAAA
>ML824671.1:51507-77861 GCA_009831015.1 Picea engelmannii | reverse complement strand
AATTTCGATCAAATTCGTATTGTTTTAGGGTTGATTATGGTTAACTCTGAATGATGGTGATTTTTGAAAAGAAAAATTCTTCATTTCCAAAGAGAAAATCATATTTGGATACCCATTTGAGAATTATACAAGTGGTCCCGATTACGGGAAAAGACGTGTAGTTCTTGGGCCCCTTTTTCTCAACTTTGGGTCATTCTACACGCAAGTTTGACCAGCCTCAAATGAAGGCTATTTGGAAGAAGTGGAATTATGGGTTTAAAAACAAAAAATAATTTTTTGATACTCATTTGAAGATGAAAGTGGGTTCCCGAGCTCTCGCAATGTTGAGGCATTCTTTTTCCCATTTCGGTAAAATTCGTAGCGTTTTAGCATTGATTCTGGTTAACCCCGAATGAAGGTTATTTTTTAAAAGAAAAATTCTTCATTTGTAAATATGAAATCATATTTGGATATGCATTTGAGAGTTGTACATGTGGTCCTAATTGTGAGCGAAGACGTGTAGTTCTTGGGGCCCTTTTTCTCAACTTCGGGTCATTCTAGGCCCAAGTTTGACTAGCCCCGAATGAAGGCTATCTAGAAAAAGTGGAATTATGGGTTTAAAAATATAAAATATTTTTTTGATACCTATTTGAGGGATGCAAGTGGGTTCTCGAGCACTCGTAACATTGAGTCATTCTTTATCCTATTTCAATCAAATTCGTATCGTTTTAGGGTCGATTCTGGTAAACAACGAATGAAGGTTATTTTTGAAAAGAAAAATTCTTCATTTGCAAATATGAAATCATATTTGGATACCATTTTGAGATTTGTCCACGTGGTTCTATTTGCGACGAAGATGTGTATTTCTTGAGCCCCTTTTTATCAACTTTGGGTCATTTTAGGCCCAAGTTTGACTAGGATCGAACGTAGGCTATTTGGAATAATTGGAATCATGGGTTTAAAACTATAAAATAATTTTTTGATACCCATTTGAGAGATATAAGTGGGTTCCCGAGCTCTCACAAAGTTGAGGCATTCATTTGCCCATTTCGATCAAATTCGTATCATTTTAGAGTTAATTATGGTTAACCTCAAATGAAGGTGATTTTTGAAAAGAAAATTTTTTCATTTGAAAATAATGAATCATATTTGGATACCCATTTGAGAGTTGTACACGTGGTCTTGACTGCGAGCGAAGACGTGTATTTCTTGGGCCCCTTTTCTCAACTTCGGGTAATTCTAGGCCCAAGTTTGACCAGTCCCGAATAAAGGCAATATAGAAATATTGGAATTATGGGTTAAAAAATATAAAATAATTTTTTGATACCCATTTGACAGATGCAAGTGGGTTCCTGAGCACTCGTAATGTCGAGGCATTTTTTTTCCCATTTCAATCAAATTCGTATCGTTTTAGGGTTGATTCTGGTTAACCCCGAATGAAGGTGATTTTTGAAAAGACATTCTTCATTTCCAAAGATGAAATCATATTTGGATACCCCTTTGAGAGTTCTACACGTGGTTCCGATTGCAGAAGAAGACATGAATTTCTTGGGCCCCTTTTTCTCTACTTCCGATCATTCTAGGCCCAAGTTTGACCAGCCTCGAATGAAGGCTATTTGGAAGAAGTGGAATAATGAGTTTAAAAATTCAAATTCGGGTCATTCTAGGCCCAATTTTGACTAGCCTCAAACGAAGGCTATTTGGAAGTAGTGGAATAATGAGTTTAAAAATGAAAACAATTTTTGATACCCATCTGAAAGATGCAAGTGGGTTCCCGAGTGCTCATAACGTTGAGACATTCTTTTGCCCATTTCAATCAAATTCATATCATTTTAGGGTTGATTATGGTTAACCCCGAATGAAGGTGATTTTTGAAAAGAAAACTTCTTCATTTGCAAATATGAAATCATATTTGATACYCATTTGAGAGTTGTACACGTGGTCTTGATTACAAGTGAAAATGTGTAGTTCTTTAGCCCCTTTTTCTAAACTTCGAGGTATTCTAGGCCCAAGTTTGACCAGCCCCGAATGAGGGCTCTTTAGAAGAAGTGGAATTATGGGTTTAAAAATACAAAATATTTTTTTGATACCAATTTGAGAGATACAAGAGGGTTACCGAGTGCTCGTAACGGTAGGCATTCTTTGCCCATTTCAATAAAATTCATATCGTTTTAGGTTCGATTCTGGTTAACCCCGAATGAAGGTGATTTTTGAAAAGCAAAATTCTTAAGTTGCAAATATGAAATTACATTTGGATACCCATTTGAGAGTTGTACACGTGGTCCTAACTGCGAGCGAAGATGTGTAGTTCTTGGGAACATTTTTCTCAACTTCGGGTCATTTTAGGCCCAAGTTTGACCAGCCCCGAATGAAGGCTATTCAAAAGAAGTGGAATTATGGGCTTAAAAATATAAAATAATTTTTTGATACCCATTTGAGAGATGCAAGTGGACTCTTGAGCGCTCGTAACGTTGAGGCATTCCTTCACCCATTTCGATCAAATTCGTATCGTTTGAGGGTTGATTCTTGTTAAACCCGAATAAAGATTATTTTTGAAAAGACAAATTCTTCATTTCAAAAGATGAAATCATATTTGGATACCCAATTGAGAGTTGTACACATGGTCCTGATTGCAAGAGAAGACGTCTAGTTCTTGGGCCCCTTTTTCTCAACTTCAACTCATTCTAGGCCCAAGTTTGATCAGCCCCGAATGAAGGCTATTTTAAAGAAGTGGAATTATGTGTTTAAAAATACAAAATAATTTTTTGATACCCATTTGAGAGATGAAAGTGGGTTATTGATCACTCGTAACATTGATGCATTCTTTTCCCCATTTTGATCAAATTCGTATCATTTTAGGGTCAATTCTGGTTAACCCTGAATGAAGGTGATTTTTGAAAAGCAAAATTCTTCATTTGCAAATATGAAATCTTATTTGGATACCCATTTGAGAGTTGTACACATAGTCCTAATTGTGAGCAACGATGTGTAGATCTTGGGCCCCTTTTTCTCAACTTCAGGTCATTCTAGGCCCAAGCTTGACCAGCACCAAATGAAGGCTATTTAGAAGAAAAGGAATTATGAGTTTAAAAATAAAAAATATTTTTTGATACCGATTTGAGACATTCAAGTGGGTTTTCGATCGCTCGTAATGTTGAGGCATTCTTTGGCCCATTTCGATCAAATTCGTATCATTTTAGAGTTGATTCTGGTTGACCCCAAATGAAGGTGATTTTTAAAAAGAAAAATTTTATTTTGCAAATATGAAATCATATTTGGATACCCATTTGAGAGTTGTACATGTGGTCCTAATTGCGGGAGAAGACGTGTAGCTCTTGGGCCCCTTTTTCTCAACTTTAGGTCATTCTAGACCCAAGTTTGACCAGCCTCGAATGAAGGCTATTTGGAAGAAGTGGAATTATGGGTTTAAAAATACAAAATAATTTTTTGATACCAATTTGAGAGATGCAAGTGGGTTCATGAGATCTCGCAACGTTGAGGCATTCTTTCGCTCATTTCGATCAAATTAGCATCGTTTTAGGGTTGATTCTAGTTAACCCCAAATGAAGGTGATTTTTGAAAAGAAAAATTCTTCATTTGCAAATATGAAATCATATTTGGATACCCTTTTGAGAGTTGTACATGTGGTCCTAATTGCAACGGAATATGTGCCGTTCTTGGGCCCCTTTTTTTCAACTTCTGGTCATTCTCGGCCCAAGTTAGACCAGCCTCGAATGAAGGCTATTTGGAAGAAGTGGAATTATGCGTTTAAAAACACAAAATAATTTTTTATTTGAGAGATACAAGTGGGTTCCTCAGTGCTCGTAATATTGAGGCATTCTTTTTCCCATTTGATCAAATTGTTATCATTTTAGGGTTGATTATGGTTAACCCCGAATGAAGGTGATTTTTGAAAAGACAAATTCTTCATTTCCAAAGCTGAAATCGTATTTGGATACACTTTTGAGAGTTGTACACGTGGTCTCGATTGCGAGATAAGACATGTAGTTCTTGGGGCCCTTTTTCTCAACTTTGTGTCATTCTAAGCCCAAGTTTGACCAGCCTCGAACGAAGGCTATTTGGAAGAAGTGGAATTATGAGTTTAAAAATACAAAATAATTKTTTCATACCCATTTGAGAGATGCAAGTGGGTTCCCAACCACTCGTAACGTCGAGGAATTATTTTGCCCCTGTCGATCAATTTCGTATCATTTTAGGGTTGATTCTGTTTAACCTCGAATGAAAGTGATTTTTGAAAAGCAAAATTTTTCATTTGCAACTATGAAATCATATTAGTATACCCATTTGAGAGTTGTACAAGTGGTATTGATTGCGAGCGAAGATGTGTAGTTCTTGGGCTCCTTTTTCTAAACTTTGGGTCATTCTAGGGCCAAGTTTGACCAGCCCCGAATGTAGACTATTTGGAAGAAGAGGAAATATTTGTTTAAAAATACAAAATAATTTTTTGATACGCATTTGAGGTATGCAAGTGGTTTCCCGATCGCTCGTAACGTTGAGGCATTTGTTTTCCCATTTTGACTAAATTCGTATTTCTTTAGGGTTGATTTTGGTTAACCCCGAATGAAGGTGATTTTTGAAAAGACAAATTTTTCATTTCCAAAGATGAAATCATATTTGCATACCCGTTTGAGAATTGTACAATTGGTCCCGATCGCGGGAGAAGACATGTAGTTCTTGGGCCCCTTTTTCTCAACTTCGGGTGTTTCTACTCCCAAGTTTGACACGCCTCGAATGAAGGTTATTTGGAAGAAGTGGAATTATGCGATTAAAAATACAAAATATTTTTTTGATACCCATTTGAGAGATGCAATTGGGTTCTCGAGATCTCACAACATTGAGGCATTCATTTACCCATTTCGATCAAATTCGTATCGTTTTAGGGTTCATTCTGGTTAACCTCGAATGAAGGTGATTTTTGAAAAAAACAATTCTTCATTTCCAAATATGAAATCATATTTGGATACCCATTTGAGAGTTGTACATGTGGTCCTAATCGCGAGCAAATATGTGTAGTTCCTGGGCCCTTTTTTTAAAAATTTCAGTCATTATAGGCCAAAGTTTGACCAGCCTCAAATAAAGGCTATTTGGAAGAAGTGGAATTATGCGTTTAAAAATAAAAAATAATTTTTTGATACCCATTTGAGAGATGCAAGTGGGTTCCCAAGTGCTCGTAATGTTCAGGCATTCTTTTTCCCATTTCGTTCAAATTCGTATCGTTTTAGGGTTGATTATGGCTAACCCTGAATTAAGGTGATTTTTGAAAAGCAAAATCCTTCATTTGCAAATATGAAATCATATTTGAATACCCATTTGAGAGTTGTACACGTGGTCTTGATTGCGAGCGAAGACGTGTAGATATTGGGCCCCTTTTTCTCAACTTCAGGTCATTCTAGGCCCAAGTTTGACCAGCTTGAATGAAGGCTATTTGGAAAAGTGGAATTATGGGTTTAAAAATACAAAATAATTATTTGATACCCATTTGAGATATGGAAGTGGGTTGTCGAGCTCTAGCAACGTTGAGGCATTGTTTTTCCCATTTCGATCAAATTCGTATCATTTTAGGGTTGATTCTAGTTAGCTCCAAATGAATGTGATTTTTGAAAAGACAAGTTCTTCATTTCCAAATATGAAATCATATTTGGATACCTATTTGAGAGTTGTACAGGTGGTCCCAATTACGGGAGAGAGCATGTACTTCTTGGGCCCCTTTTTCTCAACTTCCGGTCATTCTAGGCCCAAGTTTGACCAGCCTCGAATGAAGACTATTTTGAAGAAGTGGAATTATGGGTTTAAAAATACAGAATAGTTTTTTGATACCCATTTGAGAGATGGAAGTGGGTTGTCGATCTCTGGCAACGTTGAGGCATTGTTTTTCCCATTTCGATCAAATTCGTATCATTTTAGGCTTGATTCTGGTTAACTCTGAAAGGAGTTGATTTTTGAAAAACAAAATTCTTCATTTGAAAATATGAAATCATATTTGGATACTTGTTTGAGAGTTGTACACGTGGTCTTGATTACGAGAAAAGACGTGTAGTTCTTGGGCCCTTTTTCTCAACTTCGGGTCATTTTAGGCCCAAGTTTGATCAGCCTCGAATGAAGGCTATTTAGAAAAAGTGGAATTATGGGTTTAAAAATATAAAATAATTTTTTGATACCTATTTGAGAGATGCAAGTGGGTTCACGAGCGCATGTAACGTTGAGGCATTCTTTAGCCCATTTCGATCAAATTTGTATCATTCTAGGGTCGATTCTGGTTAACCCCGAATGGAGTTGATTTTTGAAAAGAAAAATTCTTCATTTGAAAATATGAAATCATGTTTGGAAACCCATTTGAGAGTTGTACACATGGTCCTAATTGCGAGCAAATATGTGTAGTTCTTGGGCCCCTTTTCTCAACTTCGGGTCATTCTAGGCACAAGTTTGACCACCCCGAATGAAGGCTATTTGAAGGAAGTGGAATTATGGGTTTTAAAATATAAAATAATTTAATAATACCCATTTGAGAGATACAAGTAGGATCCCGAGTGCTTGTAACATTGAAGCATTATTTTTCCCATTTCGATCAAATTTGTATCGTTTTAGGTTTGATTCTGGAATGAAGGTGATTTTTGAAAAGCAAAATTCTTCATTTACAATTATGAAATCATATTTGGATACCCATTTGAGAGTTGTACACATGGTCCTAATTGCGAGAAAATATGTGTAGTTGTTGGGCCCCGTTTTCTCAACTTTAGGTCATTCTAGGCCCAAGTTTGACCAGCACTGAATGAAGGCTATTTAGAAGAAGTGGAATTACGGGTTTAAAAATATAAAATAATTTTTTGATACCCATTTGAGAGATGCAAGTGGGTTCTCGAGCGCTCGTAACGTTGAGGCATTCTTTGGCCCATTTCGATCAAATTCGTATTGTTTTAGGGTTGATTCTGGTTAACCCCGAATGAAGGTGATTTTTGAAAAGAAAAATTTTTCATTTGAAAATATGAAATCATATTTAGATAACCATTTGAGAGTTGTAAACTTGGTCCTAACTGCAAGCGAAAACGTGTAGTTCTTGGGTCCCTTTTTCTCAACTTCAAGTCATTTTAGGCCCAAGTTTGACCACCCCCGAATGACGGCTATTTAGAAGAACTGGAATTATGGGTTTAAAAATATAAACTAATTTTTTATTACCCATTTGAAAGATATATGTGGGTTTCTGATCTCTCGCAATGTTGAGGCATTCTTTGGCCCATTTCGATCAAATTCCTATCGTTTTATAGTTGATTCATGTTAACTCCGAATCAAGGTGATTTTTGAAAAGAAAAATTCTTCATTTGCAAATATGAAATCATATTTGGATACACATTTGAGAGTTGTACACGTGGTCGTGATTGCAAGCAAAGATGTGTAGTTCTTGCGACCTTTTTTCTCAACTTTGGGTCATTCTAGGCCCAAGTTTGACCAGCCCCGAATGAAGGCTATATAGAAAAAGTGTAATCTAGGTTTAATAATATTAAAAAAAAAATTGATACCCATTTGAGAGATGCAAGTGGGTTCTCGAGCGCTCATAACGTTGAGATATTTTTGGCCCATTTCGATCAAATTTGTATCATTTTAGGGTTGATTCTGTTTAACCCGAAGATGAAATCATATTTGGACACCCATTTTAGAGTTGTACACGTGGTCTTGATTGCAGGAGAAGACATTAGTTCTTGGGCCCCTTTTTCTCAACTTCGGGTCATTCTAGGCCCAAGTTTGACTAGCCTCGAATGAAGCCTATATGGAAGAAGTGGAATTATGGGTTTAAAAATATATAATATTTTTTTGATACTCATTTTAGAGATATAGGTGGGTTCCTGAGTTCTCGTAAAGTGTAGGCATTCTTTGGCCCATTTCGATCAAATTCGTATCATTTTAGGGTTGATTCTGGTTAACTCCAAATGAGGGTGAATTTTGAAAAGAAAAATTCTTCATTTGCAAATATGAAATCATATTCGGATACTCATTTGAGAGTTGTACATGTGGTTTTGACTACGAGCGAAGATGTGTAGTTCTTGGGCCCCTTTTTTCTCAACTTCAGGTCATTTTAGGCCCTAGCTTGGCCAGCCTCGAATGAAGGTTGTTTAGAAAAAGTGGAATTATGGGTTTAAAAATAAAAAATAATTTTTTTATACCCATTTGAGAGAAGCAAGTGGGTTCTCGAGCGCTCGTAATGTAGAGGCATTCTTTGTCCCATTTCGATCAAATTCCTGTCGTTTTAGGGTTGATTCTAGTTAACCCCGAATGAAGGTGATTTTTGAAAAGAAAAATTCTTCATTTCCAATGACTAAATCATATTTGGATACCCATTTGAAATTTGTAGACGTGGTCCCGATTACGGGAGAAGACGTGTAATTCTTAGGTCCTTTTTTCACAACTTCGGGTCATTTTGGCCCAAGTTTTACCAGCCTCGAATGAAGGCTCTTCTGAAGAAGTGGAATTATGTGTTTAAAAATATAAAATAAATTTGTGATACCCATTTGAGAGATATAAGTGGGTTCCCGAGCTCTCGCAATATTGAGGCATTCTTTGGCCCATTTCAATCAAATTCGTATCATTTTAGGGTTGATTTTGCTTAACCCCGAATGAAGAAGATTTTTGAAAAGAAAAATTCTTCATTTTCAAATATGAAATCATATTTGGATACTCATTTGAGAGTTGCACATGTTGTCTTGTTTGCAAGAAAAGACATGTAGTTCTTGGGGGCCTTTTTCTCAACTTCAGGAAATTCCAGGCCCAAGTTTGACCAGCCCCGAATAAAGGCTATTTGGAAGAAGTGGAATTATGGTTTTAAAAATACAAAATAATTTTTTGATACCCATTTGAGAGATGCATTTGGGTTCCCGAGTGCTCATAACATTGAGGCATTATTTGGCCCATTTCGATCAAATTTGTATCGTTTTAGAGTTTATTCTGATTAACCCTAAATGAAAGTAATTTTTGAAATGAAAAATTCTTCATTTGCAAAAATGAAATCATATTTGGATACCCATTTGAGAGTTGTACACATGGTCTTGATTGCGAGCGAAAACGTGTAGTGCTTGGGCCCCTTTTTCTCAAATTCGGGTCATTCTAGGCCCAAGTTTGACTAGCCTCAAAGGAAGGCTCATTGGAAGAAGTGGAATAATGAGTTTAAAAATGAAAAATAATTTTTTATACCCATTTGAAATATGCAAGTGGGTTCCCGAGTGCTCGTAACTCTGAGGCATTCATTTGCCAATTTCGATCAAATTCGTATTGTTTTAGGGTCGATTTTGGTTAACCCTGAATGAAGGTGATATTTGAAAAGAATTTGTCTTCATTTGAAAAAATGAAATCATATTTGGATACACATTTGAGATAACTCGTAACGTTGATGCATTCTTTTCCCCATTTTCATCAAATTCGTATCGTTTTAGGGTCGATTCTGGTTAACCCCAAATGAAGGTGATTTTTGAAAAGAAAAATTCTTCATTTGCAAATATGAAATCTTATTTGGATACCCATTTGAGATTTGTACACATAGTCCTAATTGCGAGCGACGACATGTAGATCTTGGACCCCTTTTTCTGAACTTTGGGTCATTCCATGCCCAAGTTTGACCAGCCCCAAATGAAGGCTATTTAGAAGAAGTGGAATTATGAGTTTAAAAATACAAAATAATTTTTTGATACCGATTTGAGACATTCAAGTTGGTTTCCGATCGCTCGTAATGTTGAGGCATTCTTTGGCCCATTTCAATCAAATTTGTATAATTTTAGAGTTGATTCTAGTTGACCCCGAATGAAGGTTATTTTTGAAAGGAAAATTTTATTTTGCAAATATGAAATCATATTTGGTTACCCATTTGAGAGTTGTACACATGGTCTTGATTGCGGGAGAAGACGTGTAGCTCTTGGGCCACTTTTTCTCAACTTCGGGTCATTCTAGACCCAAGTTTGACCAGCCTCGAATGAAGGCTATTTGGAAGAAGTGGAATTATGCGTTTAAAAATACAAAATAATTTTTTGATACCAATTTGAGAGATGCAAGTGGGTTTGTGAGCTCTCGCAACGTTGAGGCATTCTTTCACCCATTTCGATCAAATTCGCATCGTTTTAGGGTTGATTCTGGTTAACCCCGAATGAAAGTGATTTTTGAAAAGAAAAATTCTTCATTTGCAAATATGAAATCATATTTGGATACCCTTTTGAGAGTTGTACATGTGGTCCTAATTGAGAGGGAATATGTGTAGTTCTTGGGCCCCTTTTTTTCAACTTCTGGTCATTCTCGGCTCAAGTTAGACCAACCTCGAATGAAGGCTATTTGGAAGAAGCGAAATTATGTGTTTAAAAATACGAAATAATTTTTTATTTGAGAGATACAAGTGGGTTCCCGAGCGCTCGTAACGTTGAGGCATTCTTTTTCCCATTTCAATCAAATTGCTATCATTTTAGGGTTGATTATGGTTAACCCCCAATGAAGGTGATTTTTGAAAAGACAAATTCTTCATTTCCAAAGATGAAATCGTGTTTGGATACCCTTTTAAGAGTTGTACACGTGGTCTCGATTGCGGGAGAAGACATGTAGTTCTTGAGCCCCTTTTTCTCAACTTCGTGTCATTCTAAGCCCAAGTTTGACCAGCCTCGAATGAAGGCTATTTGGAAGAATTGGAATTATGAGTTTAAAAATACAAAATGATTTTTTCATACCCATTTGAGAGATGCAAGTGGGTTCCCAACAGCTCGTAACATCGAGGAATTCTTTTTCCCCTTTTGATCAATTTCGTATCGTTTTAGGGTTGATTCTATTTAACCTCGAAAGAAAGTGATTTTTGAAAAGAAAAATTCTTCATTTGCAAATATGAAATCATATTAGTATACCCATTTGAGAGTTGTACACGTGGTATTGATTGCGAGCGAAAACGTGTAGTTCTTGGGCTCCTTTTTCTAAACTTTGGGTCATTCTAGGCCCAAGTTTGACCAGCCCCGAATGTAGACTATTTCAAAGAAGAGGAATTATGGGTTTAAAAATACAAAATAATTTTTTGATACGCATTTGAGATATGCAAGTGGTTTCCCGATCGCTTGTAACATTGAGGCATTTGTTTTCCCATTTTGACTAAATTTGTATTGCTTTATGGTTGATTCTGGTTAGCCCCGAATGAAGGTGATTTTTGAAAAGACAAATTTTTCATTTTCAAAGATGAAATCATATTTGCATACCCGTTTGAGAATTGTACAATTGGTCCCGATCACGGGAGAAGACATGTAGTTCGTGGGACCCTTTTTCTCAACTTCAGGTGTTTCTACTCCCAAGTTTGACATGCCTCGAATGAAGGCTATTTGGAAGAAGTGGAATTATGTGTTTAAAAATACAAAATATGTTTTTTATACACATTTGAGAGATGCAATTGGGTTCTCGAGATATCACAACGTTGAGGCATTCATTTACCCATTTCGATCAAATTCGAATCGTTTTAGGGTTCATTCTGGTTAACCCCGAATCAAGGTGATTTTTGAAAAACAAAATTCTTCATTTCCAAATATGAAATCATATTTGGATACCCATTTGAGAGTTGTACATGTGGTCCTAATCGCGAGAAAATATGTGTAGTTCTTGGGCCCTTTTTGTATAACTTTCGGTCATTCTAGGACCAAGTTTAACCAGCCTCAAATAAAGGCTATTTGGAAGAATTGGAATTATGCGTTTAAAAATAAAAAATAATTTTTTGATACCCATTTGAGAGATTCAAGTGGGTTCCTGAGCGCTCGTAATGTTGAGGCATTATTTTTCCCATTTCGTTCAAATTCGTATCGTTTTAGGGTTGATTCTGGCTAACCCCGAATGAAGGTGATTTTTGAAAAGAAAAATTCTTCATTTGCAAATATGCAATCATATTTGAATACCCATTTGAGAGTTGTACACGTGGTCTTGATTGCAAGAGAATACGTGTAGTTATTGGGCCCCTTTTTCTCAACTTCGAGTCATTCTGGGCCCAAGTTTGACCAGCTTGAATGAAGGCTATTTGGAAGAAGTGGAATTATAGGTTTAAAAATAAAAAATAATTTTTTGATACCCATTTGAGAGATGCAAGTGGTTTCCCAAGCGCTCATAACATTGAGGGATTATTTTTCACATTTCGATCAAATTCGTATTGTTTTAGGGTTGATTATGGTTAACCCTGAATGAATGTGATTTTTGAAAAGACAAATTCTTCATTTCCAAAAAATTTTGAAAAGCAAAATTTTTCATTGGAAAATATGAAATCATATTTAGATAACCATTTGAGAGTTGTAAACCTGGTCCTAACTGGGAGCGAAAACATGTAGTTCTCGGGTCCCTTTTTCTCAACTTCAGGTCATTTTAGGCCCAAGTTTGACCACCATCGAATGAAGGATATTTAGAAGAACTGGAATTATGGGTTTAAAAATATAAACTATTTTTTTATTACCCATTTGAGAGATATATGTGGGTTTCCGATCTCTCGCAACATTGAGGCATTCTTTGGCCCATTTCGATCAAATTCCTATCGGTTTATAGTTGATTCTGGTTAACTCCGAATGAGGTTGATTTTTGAAAAGAAAAATTCTTCATTTGCAAATATGAAATCATATTTGGATACGCATTTGAGAGTTGTACACGTGGTCATGATTGTGAGCAAAGATGTGTAGTTCTTGTGACCTTTTTTCTCAACTTCGGGTCATTCTAGGCCCAAGTTTGACTAGCCCGGAATGAAGGCTATATAGAAAAAGTGTAATATGGGTTTAATAATATTAAAAAATAAATTAAAAAAATTGATACCCATTTGAGAGATGCAAGTGGGTTCTCGAGCGCTCATAACGTTGAGATATTTTTGGCCCATTTTGATCAAATTCGTATCGTTTTAGGGTTGATTCTGGTTAACCCGAAATGAAGGTGATTTTTGAAAAGACAAATTATTCATTTCCAAAGATGAAATCGTATTTGGACACCCATTTGACAGTTGTACACATGGTCTTGATTACAGGATAAGACGTTAGTTCTTGGGCCCCTTTTTCTCAACTTCGGGTCATTCTAGGCCCAAGTTTGACTAGCCTCGAATGAAGCCTATATGGAAGAAGTGGAATTATGGGTTTAAGAATATATAATAATTTTTTTATACCCATTTGAGAGATATAGGTGGGTTCCCGAGTTCTCGTAAAGTGTAGGCATTCTCTGGCCCATTTTGATCAAATTTGTATCGTTTTAGGGTTGATTCTGGTTAACTCCAAATGAGGGTGATTTTTGAAAAGAAAAATTCTTCATTTGCAAATATGAAATCATATTCGGATACTCAATTAAGAGTTGTACATGTAGTTTTGACTGCGAGTGAAGACGTGTAGTTCTTGGGCCCCTTTTTTTCTCAACTTCAGGTCATTCTAGGCCCTAGTTTGGCCAGCCTTGAATGAAGGTTGTTTAGAAAAAGTGGAATTATGGGTTTAAAAATACAAAATAATTTTTTGATACCCATTTGAGAGAAGCAAGTGGGTTCCCGAGCACTCGTAATGTAGAGGCATTCTTTGTCCGATTTCGATCAAATTCCTGTCGTTTTAGGGTTGATTCAGGTTAACCCCGAATGAAGGTGATTTTTGAAAAGAAACTTTCTTCATTTCCAATGACTAAATCATATTTGGATACCCATTTGAAAGTTGTACACGTGGTCCCGATTGTGGGAGAATACATGTAATGCTTAGGCCCTTTTTTCACAACTTCGGGTCATTATAGGCGCAAGTTTTACCAGCCTCGAACGAAGGTTATTCTAAAGAAGTGGGATTATGTGTTTAAAAATATAAAATAAATTTTTGATACCCATTTGAGAGATATAAGTGGGTTCCCTAGCTCTCGCAATGTTGAGGCATTCTTTGGCCCATTTCAATCAAATTCGTATCATTTTAGGGTTGATTTTGTTTAACCCCGAATGAAGAAGATTTTTGAAAAGAAAAATTCTTCATTTTCAAATATGAAATCATATTTGGATACTCATTTGAGAATTATACACATTGTCCCAATTGCAAGTGAAGACATGTAGTTCTTGGGCCCCTTTTTCTCAACTTCAGGTCATTCCAGGCCCAAGTTTGACCAGCCCTGAATAAAGGCTATTTGGAAGAAGTGGAATTATGGTTTTAAAAATACAAAATAATTTTTTGATACCCATTTGAGAGATGCATCTGGGTTCCCGAGCGCTCATAACATTGAGGAATTCTTTGGCCCATTTTGATCAAATTCATATCGTTTTAGAGTTGATTCGGATTAACCCCAAATGAAAGTAATTTTTGAAAAGAAAAATTCTTCATTTGCAAAAATGAAATCATAGTTGGATACCCATTTGAGAGTTGTACACGTGGTCTTGATTGAGAGTGAAGATGTGTAGGGCATGGGCCCCTTTTTCTCAACTTCGGGTCATTCTAGGCCCAAGTTTGACTAGCCTCGAACGAAGGCTCATTGGAAGAAGTGGAATAATGAGTTTAAAAATGCAAAATAATTTTTTATACCCATTTGAAAGATGCAAGTGGGTTCCTGAGTGATCATAACTCTGAGGCATTCATTTTCCAATTTCGATCAAATTCGTATTATTTCATGGTCGATTTTGGTTAACCCTGAATGAAGGTGATATTTGAAAAGAATTTGTCTTCATTTGAAACAATGAAATCATATTTGGATACCCATTTGAGAGTTGTACATGTGGTCTTGATTGCGAGCAAAGACGTGTAGGGCTTGGACCCCTTTTTCTCTACTCCGAGTCATTCTAGGCCCAAGTTTGACCAACCCCGAATGAAGGCTATTTGGAAGAAGTGGAATTATGGGTTTAAAAATACAAAATAATTTTTTGATACCCATTTGAGAGATTCAAGTTGGTTCTCGAGTGCTCGTAACTCCGAGGCATTCATTTTCCCATTTCAATCAAATTCATATTGTTTTAGGGTTGATTCTGGTTAACCCTGAATGAAGGTGATATTTGAAAAGAGAAATTCTTCATTTTCAAATACGAAATTATATTTGGACACCCATTTGAGAGTTGTACACGTGGTCCTAATTGCAAGCGAAGACGTGTAGTTATTGGGCTCCTTTTTCTCAACTTCGCGTCATTCTAGGCCCAAGTTCGACCAGCCCTGAATGAAGACTAATTTTTCAATACCCATTTAACAGATGCAAGCATGTTCCCGAGCGCTCGTAACCTTGAGGCATTCTTTGACCCATTTCGATCAAATTCATATCGTTTTAGGGTTGATTCTGGTTAACCCCGAATGAAGCTGATTTTTGAAAAGAAAAATTCTTCATTTGCAAATATGAAATCATATTGGGATATGGATTTGAGAGTTGTACACGTGGTCTTGATTACGAGCGAAGACGTGTAGTTCTTGTGCCTCTTTTTCTCAACTTCAAGTCATTCTAGGGCCAAGTTTGACCAGCCCTGAATGAAGGCTATTTGGAAGAAGTTGAATTATGGGTTTAAAAATACAAAATAATTTTTTGATACCAATTTTAGAGATATAGGTGTGTTCCCGAGATCTCGCAACCTTGATGCATTCTTTGGCCCATTTCGATCAAATTCGTATCATTTTAGGGTCGATTTTGGTTAACCCTGAATGAAGGTGATTTTTGAAAAGCAAAATTCTTCATTTGTGAATATGAAATTATACCCATTTGAGAGTTGTACACATGGTCCTAATTGTGAGCAAAGACATGTAGTTCTTGGGCTCATTTTTCTCAACTTCATATCATTCTAGGCCCAAGTTTGACCAGCCCCAAATGAAGGCTATTTGGAAGAATTGGAATTATGGGTTTAAAAATATAAAACAAAATTTTGATACCCAATTGGGTTCCTGGGCTCTCGTAACGTTCAGGCAATCTTTGGCCCATTTGATCAAATTCGTATCGTTTTAGGGTTGATTCTAGTTGACCTGGAATGAAGGTGATTTTTGAAAAGACAAATTCTTCATTTGAAAATATGAAATCATATTTGGATACCCATTTGAGAGTTGTACACGTGGTACTAATTGCGAGCGAAGACATATACTTCTTGGGCCCCTTTTTCTCAACTTCAGGTGATTCTAGGCACAAGTTTGACCAGCCCCGAATGAAGGCTATTTAGAAAAAGTGGAATTATGAGTTTAAAAGTATAAAATAATTTTTTGATACCTATTTGAGAGATGCAAGTGGTTTCTCGAGTGCTCGTAATGTTTAGGCATTCTTTAGCCCATTTTGATCAAATTCGTATCATTTTAGGGTCGATTCTGGTTAATCCCAAATGAAGGTGATTTTTGAAAAGATAAATTCTTCATTTCCAAAGATGAACTCATATTTGGATACCCATTTGATAGTTGTACATGTGGTCCCGATTGCAGGAGAAGACATGTAGTTCTTGGGCCCCTTTTTCTGAACTTCAGGTCATTCTAGGCCCAAGTTTGACCAACCTTGAACGAAGACTATTCGAAAGAAGTGGAATTATGGGTTTAAAAATATAAAATAATTTTTTGATACCCATTTGACAAGTATAGGTGGGTTCCCGAGATGTCGCAACGTTGAGGCATTATTTTGCCTATTTCAATCAAATTCGTATCGTTTTAGGGTTGATTCTGGTTAACTCAGAATGAAGGTGATTTTTGAAAAGAAAAATTTTTCCTTTGCAAATATTAAATCATATTTGGATACCCATTTGAGAATTGTACACGTGGTCTTACTTTCAAGCGAAGACGTGTACTTCTTAGGTACCTTTTTCTCAACTTAGGGTCATTCTAGGCCCAAGTTTGACCAGCCTCGAATGCATGCTATTTTGAAGAAGTGGATTTATGGGTTTAAAAATACAAAATAAATTTTTGATACCCATTTGAGAGTTGGAAGTGGGTTCCCGAGCGCTCGTAACGTTGAGGCATTCTTTGGCAAATTTCGATCAAATTCGTATTGTTTTAGGGCTGATTATGGTTAACTATGAATGATGGTGATTTTTGAAAAGAAAAATTCTTCATTTCCAAAGATGAAATCATATTTGGATACCCATTTGAGAATTATACAAGTGGTCTCGATTGCGGGATAAGAAGTGTAGTTCTTAGGCCCCTTTTTCTCAACTTCGGGTCATTCTACACACAAGTTTGACCAGCCTCAAATGAAGGCTATTTGGAAGAAGTGGAATTACGGGTTTAAAAACAAAAAATAATTTTTTGATACTCATTTGAAGATGCAAGTGGGTTCCCGAGCTCTTGCAATGTTGATGCATTCTTTTGCCCATTTCGGTCAAATTCGTATCGTTTTAGGGTTGATTTTGGTTAACCCCGAATCAAGGTTATCTTTTAAAAGAAAAATTCTTCATTTGTAAATATGAAATCATATTTGGATACGCATTTGAGAGTTGTACACTTGGTCCTAATTGCGAGCGAAGACGTGTAGTTCTTGGTGCCCTTTTTCTCAACTTCGGGTCATTCTAGGCCCAAGTTTGACTAGCCCCGATTGAAGGCTATCTAGAAAAAGTGGAATTATGGGTTTAAAAATATAAAATAATTTTTTGATACCTATTTGAGAGATGCAAGTGGGTTCCCGAGTGCTCGTAACGTTGAGGCATTCTTTAGCCTATTTCAATCAAATTCATATCGTTTTAGGGTCGATTATGGTAAACCGTGAATGAAGGTGATTTTTGAAAAGAAAAATTCTTCATTTGCAAATATGAAATCATATTTGGATACCCATTTGAGATTTGTGCACGTGGTCCTATTTGCGACGAAGATGTGTAGTTCTTGAACCCCTTTTTATCAACTTTGGGTCATTTTAGGCCCAAGTTTGACTAGGATTGAACATAGCCTATTTGGAATAATTGGATTTATGGGTTTAAAACTATAAAATAATTTTTTGATACCCATTTGAGAGATATAAGTGGGTTCTTGAGCTCTCGCAACATTGAGGCATTTGTTTTCCCATTTCGATCAAATTCGTATCATTTTAGAGTTAATTCTGGTTAACCCCAAATGAAGGTGATTTTTGAAACGAAAAAATTTTCATTTGCACATAATGAATCATATTTGGATACCCATTTGAGAGTTGTACACGTTGTCTTGATACCCATTTTTTGATACCCATTTGACATATGCAAGTGGGTTCTCGAGCGCTCGTAACGTCGAGGCATTTTTTTTCCCATTTCAATCAAATTCGTATCGTTTTAGGGTTGATTCTGGTTAGCCCCGAATGAAGGTGATTTTTAAAAAGACATTCTTAATTTCCAAAGATGAAATCATATTAGGATACCCATTTGAGAGTTGTACACATGGTTCTGATTGCAGGAGAAGACATGAATTTCTTGACCCCTTTTTCTCTACTTCAGGTCTTCTAGGCCCAAGTTTGACTAGCCTCGAACGAAGGCTATTTGGAAGAAGTGGAATAATGAGTTTAAAAATGCAAATTTGGGTCATTATAGGCCCAAGTTTTACTAGCCTCGAACGGAGGCTATTTGGAAGTAGTGGAATAACGAGTTTAAAAATGCAAAACAATTTTTGATACCCATATGAAAGATGCAAGTGTGTTCTCGGGTGTTCGTAACGTTGAGACATTCTTTTGCCCATTTCGATCAAATTCATATCRTTTTAGGGTTGATTATGGTTAACCCCGAATGAAGGTGATTTTTGAAAAGAAAACTTCTTCATTTGCAAATATGAAATCATATTTGATACCCATTTGAGAGTTGTACACGTGGTCTTGATTACAAGTGAAAATGTGTAGTTCTTTAGCCCCTTTTTCTAAACTTTGAGGTATTCTAGGCCCAAGTTTGACCAACCCCAAATGAGGGCTATTTAGAAGAAGTGGAATTATGGGTTTAAAAATACAAAATAATTTTTTGATACCAATTTGAGAGATACAAGTGTGTTCCCGAGCGCTCATAACGGTAGGCATTCTTTTACCCATTTCAATAAAATTTGTATTGTTTTAGGGTCAATTTTGGTTAACCCCGAATGAAGGTGATTTTTGAAAAGCAAAATTCTTAATTTGCAAATATGAAATCATATTTGGATACCCATTTGAGAGTTGTACACATGGTCCTAATTGCGAGCGAAGATGTGTAGTTCTTGGGCCCATTTTTCTCAACTTCGGGTCATTTTAGGCCCAAGTTTGACCAGCCTCGACTGAAGGCTATTCAGAAGAAGTGGAATCATGGGTTTAAAAATATAAAATAATTTTTTGATACCCATTTGAGAGATGCAAGTGGATTCCCGAGCACTCGTAACGTTGAGGCATTCTTTTGCCCATTTCGATCAAATTCGTATCGTTTGAGGGTTGATTCTTGTTAACCCCGAATAAAGATTATTTTTGAAAAGACAAATTCTTCATTTGTAAATATGAAATCATATTTGGATACCCATTTTAGAGTTGTACACATGGTCCTTATTGCAAGAGAAGATGTCTATTTCTTGGGCACCTTTTTCTCAACTTCGGGTCATTCTAGGCCAAGTTTGATCAGCCCCGAATGAAGGCTATTTTAAAGAAGTGGAATTATGGGTTTAAAAATACAAAATAATTTTTTGATACCCATTTGAGATATGAAAGTGGGTTATCGATCACTCGTAATGTTGATGCATTCTTTTCCCCATTTTTATCAAATTCGTATCGTTTTAGGGTCAATTCTGGTTAACCCCGAACGAAGGTGATTTCTGAAAAGAAAAATTCTTCATTTGCAAATATGAAATCTTATTTGGATACCCATTTGAGAGTTGTACACATAGTCCTAATTGCGAGCGACGATGTGTAGATCTTGGGCCCCTCTTTCTCAACTTCAGGTCATTCTAGGCCCAAGTTTGACTAGTCCCAAATGAAGGCTATTTAGAAGAAGTGGAATTATGAGTTTAAAAATACAAAATAATTTTTTGATATCGATTTGAGACATTCAAGGGGTTTCCGATTGCTCGTAATGTTGGGGCATTCTTTGGCCCATTTTGATCAAATTCGTATCATTTTAGAGTTGATTCTGGTTGACCCCGAATGAAGGTGATTTTTGAAAAGAAAAATTTTATTTTGCAAATATGAAATCATATTTGGATACCCATTTGAGAGTTTTACACGTGGTCCTGACTGCAGGAGAAGACGTGTATCTCTTGGGCCCCTTTTTCTCAACTTCGGGTCATTCTAGACCCAAGTTTGACCAGCCCCAAATGAAGGCTATTTGGAAGAAGTGGAATTATGGGTTTAAAAAAAAATATAATTTTTTGATACCAATTTGAGAGATGCAAGTGGGTTCGTGAGATCACGCAAAGTTGAGGCATTATGTCACCCATTTCGATCAAATTCGCATCGTTTTAGGGTTGATTCTGGTTAACCCCAAATGAAAGTGATTTTTGAAAAGCAAAATTCTTCATTTGCAAATATGAAATCATATTTGTATACCCTTTTGAGAGTTGTACATGTGGTCCTAATTGTGAGGGAATATGTGTAGTTCTTGGGCCCCTTTTTTTCAACTTCTGGTCATTCTCGGCCCAAGTTAGACCAGCCTCGAATGAAGGCTATTTGGAAGAAGTGGAATTATGCGTTTAAAAATACAAAATAATTTTTTATTTGAGAGATACAAGTGGGTTCCCGAGTTCTCGTAACGTTGAGGCATTCTTTTTCCCATTTCGATCAAATTGTTATCATTTTAGGGTTGATTATGGTTAACCCCAAATGAAGGTGATTTTTGAAAAGACAAATTATTCATTTCCAAAGATGAGATCGTATTTGGATACCCTTTTGAGAGTTGTACGCGTGGTCTCGATTGTGGGAGAAGACATGTAGTTCTTAGGCCCCTTTTTCTCAACTTCGTGTCATTCTAAGCCCAAGTTTGACCAGCCTTGAACGAAGGCTATTTGGAAGAAGTGGAATTATGAGTTTAAAAATACAAAATAATTTGTTCATACCCATTTGAGAGATGCAAGTGGGTTCCCAACCGCTCGTAACATCGAGGAATTATTTTTCCCCTTTCGATCAATTTCATATCATTTTAGGGTTGATTTTTTTTAACCTCGAATGAAAGTAATTTTTGAAAAGAAAAATTCTTCATTTGCAAATATGAAATCATATTAGTATACCCATTTGAGAGTTGTACACATGGTATTGATTGCAAGTGAAGACATGTAGTTCTTGGGTCCTTTTTCTAAACTGTGGGTCATTCTAGGGCCAAGTTTGACCAGCCCCGGATGTAGACTATTTGGAAGAAGAGGAATTATGGGTTTAAAAATACAAATTAATTTTTTGATACGCATTTGAGATATGCAAGTGGTTTCTCGATCGCTCGTGATGTTGAGGAATTTGTTTTCCCATTTTGACTAAATTCATATTGCTTTAGGGTTGATTATGGTTAACCCCGAATGAAGGTGATTTTTGAAAAGACAAATTTTTCATTTCCAAAGATGAAATCATATTTGCATACCCGTTTGAGAATTGTACAATTAGTCCCGATCGCAGGAGAAGATGTGTAGTTATTGGGCCCCTTTTTCTCAACTTCGGGTGTTTCTACTCCCAAGTTTGACACGCCTCGAATGAAGGCTATTTGGAAGAAGTGGAATTATGCGTTTAAAAATAAAAAATATTTTTTTGATACCCATTTGAGAGATGCAATTGGGTTCCCGAGATCTCACAACGTTGAGGCATTCATTTACCCATTTCGATCAAATTTGTATCGTTTTAGGGTTCATTCTGTTTAACCCCGAATGAATAGCCTAGCCTACTCTAGCCTAGCCTAGCCAAGCCTAGCCTAGCCCACTCTAATCTAGCCTAGCCTACTCTAGACTACTCTATCATAGCCTACTCTACCTAGCCTAGCCTACTCTATCGTATCCTAGCCTACTCTACCTAGCCTAGCCTAGCCTAGCCTACTCTATCTTAGCCTACTCTACCTAGCCTCACCTACTCTATCCTATTCTACTCTACCTAGCCTAACCTACTCTAGCCTACTCTATCATAACCTAGCCTAGCCTACTCTACCTAGCCTAGCCTAGCCTAGACTACACTACTCTACTTAGCCTAGCCTAGCCTAGCCTACTCTGGCTAGCCTAGACTACTCTATCCTAGCCTAGCCTACTCTACCTAGCCTAGCCTACTCTAGGCTAATCTTATTTGTCTAGACTACTCTATTCTAGCCTAATCTACCTAGCCTAGAATACTCTATCCTAGCCTAGCCTACTCTATCCTACTCTAGTTAGCCTTGCCTAGCCTACTCTACCTAACCTAGCCTAGCATAGCCTACTCTACCTAGTCTAATCTACCTAGCATAGCCTAGCCTAGCCTACTCTACCTAGCATTCTCTACCTAGCCTAGCCTAGCCTAGCCTATTCTACTCTAGCGTAGCCTAGCCTACTCTACCTAGCCTAGCCTAGCCTACACTACTCTAGCCTAGCCTAGCCTACCCTACTCTACATAGCCTAGCCTAGCCTACCCTACTCTACCTATCTTGACCTAGCATAGCCTACTCTATCCTAGGAAACTATACCTAGCCTAGCCTAGCCTAGCCCACTCTATCCTAGCCTACTCTACCTAGCCTAGTCTAGCGTAACCTACTCTATCCTATCCTAGCCTACTCTACCTAGCCTAGCCTACTCTGCCTGGCCTTGTCTAGCCTAGTCTAGCCTGGCCTAGTCTAGCCTAGCCTAGCCTAGCCTAGCCTACTCTACCTAGCCTAGCCTAGCCTAGCCTACTCTATCCTTGCATACTCTACCTAGCTTGGCCTAGCCTAGCCTAGCCTACTCTATCCTAGCCTACTCTACCTAGCCTAGCCTACTCTTTCCTAGCCTAGCCTAGTCTACGCTATCCTAACCTAATCTACCTAACCTAGCCTAGCCTAGCCTACTCTACCTAGCCTAACCTAGCCTAGCCCAGCCTAGCCTACTCTACTCTAGCCTAGCCTACTTGACCTAGCCTAGCTTAGCTTAACCTACTTTATCCTAGCCAACTCTACCTAGGCTAGCCTAGCCTAGCCTACTCTATCCTAGCCTACTCTACCTAGCCTAGGCTACTCTATCCTAGCCTAGCCTACTCTACCTAGCCTAGCCAACTCTATCCTATCCTATCCTAGCCTACTCTATTGTATCCCACTATATCTAGCCTAGCCTACTCTATCCTAGCCTAGCCTACTCTACCTACTCTACCTACTCTATCCTAGCCTAGCCTAGCCTACTATACCTAGCCTAGTTGAGCCTACTCTGCCTCACCTACTCTACCTAGCCTGCACTATCCTTGCCTACTCTACCTAGCCTAGCCTAGCCTACTCTATCCTTGCCTACTTTATCGAGCCTAGCCTAGCCTAGCCTAGACTACTCTACCTAGCCTACTCTACCTAGCCTACCCTAGCCTAGCCTAATCTATCCATGACTACTCTACCCAGCCTAGCCTACTCTACCTAGCCTAGCCTACTCTATCCTATCCTAGCCTAGCCTAGCCTACCCTACTCTATCCTAGACTACTCTACCTAGCCTAACCTAGCCTAGCCTACTCTATCTTAGCCTACTCTACCTAGCCTAGCCTAGCCTACTCTACCTATTCTAGCATAGCCTACTCTACCTAGGCTACTCTATCCTAGCCTACTCTACCTATTCTAGCATGGCCTACTCTACCTAGCCTACTCTATCCTAGCCTACTCTACCTAGCCTAGCCTACTGTATCCCAGCCCAGCCTACTCTATCCTAGCCTACTCTACCTAGCCTAGCCTACTCTATCATAGCCTAGCCTAACCTAGGCTACTCTACCTAGCCTAGCCGAACCTAGGCTACTCTACCTAGCCTAGTCTAGCCTACTCTACTTAGCCTACTCTATCCTAGCCTAGCCTAGAATACTCTGTCCTAGCCTACTCTGTCTAGCCTAGGCTACTCTATCCTAGCCTAGCCTACATTACCTAGCCTAGCCAACTCTATCCTATCCTAGCCTAGCCTATTCTATTTTAGCCCACTGTATCTAGCCTAGCCTACTCTACCTACTCTATCCTAGCCGAGCCTAGCCTACTCTATCCTAGCCTACTATACCTAGCCTAACCTAGCCTAGCCTACTATACTTAGCCTAGCCTAGAATAGCCTACTCTACTTAGCCTACTCCAACTAGCCTAGCCTACTCTATCTTAGCCTACTCTACCTAGACTCGCCTACTCTATCCTAGCCTATTCTTCCTAGCCTAGCCTAGCCTAGCCTACTCTATCATAGCCTATCCTAGACTAGCCTACTCTACCTAGCCTATCCTGGCCGACTCTACCTAGCCTAGACTATCCTAGCCTAGCCTAGCCTACTTTATCCTTGCCTAGCCTACTCTACCTAGCCTAGCCTAGCCTACTCTACCTAGCCTACTCTAACTTAGGATACTCTACCTAGCCTAGGCTACTCTATCCTAGCCTACTCGACCTAGCCTAGACTACTCTATCCTAACCTACTCTACCTAGCCTAGCCTACTATATCATAGCCTAGCCTAACCTAGCCTACTCTAGCCTAGCCTACTCTACCTAGCCTACTCTATCCTAGCCTAGCCTAACCTACTCTGTCCTAGCCTAGCCCAGCCTCGCCTAGCTTAACCTAGCCAACTCTACCTAGCCTAACCTACTCTATCCTAGAAAAGCCCAGCCTAGCCTAGCCTACTCTACCTAGACTAGCCAACTCTATCCTAGCCCAGCCTAGCCTACTCTTTCCTACCCCACTGTATCTAGCCTAGCCTACTCCATCCTAGCCTAGCCTACTCTACCTACTCATTCCTAGCCTAGCCTAGCCTACTCTACCTAACCTAGCCTAGCCTAGCCTACTCTATCCTAGACTACTCTACCTAGCCTAGCCTAGCCAAGCCTACTCTACTTATCCTAGCCTAGCCTAGCCTACTTTACATAGCCTACTCCACCTAGCCTAGCCTCCCCTAGCCTACTCTACCTAGAGTCGCCTACTCTATCCTAGCCTACCCTACTCTATCATAGCCTAGTCTAGCCTAGCCTACTCTTCCTAGCCTAGCTTACCCTACTCTACCTAGCCTACTCTAACCTAGCCTAGCCTAGCCTACTCTACCTAACCTAGACTACTCTATCATAGCCTAGCCTAACCTAGGGTACTCTACCTAGCCTAGCCTAGCCTACTCTACCTAGCCTAGCCTAGCCTACTATACCTAGCCTACTCTACCTAACCTAGCCTAGCCTACTCTATCCTAACCTACTCTATCCTAGCCTAGCCTACTCTATCCTTGCCTACTCTACCTAGCCTAGCCTAGTCTAGCCTACTCTATCCTAGCCTACTCTACCTAGCCTACTTTATCCTGGCCTAGCCTAGACTAGACTACTCTACCTAGCCTACTCTACTTAGCCTAGCCTACTCTACCTAGCCTACTCCACCTAGCCTAGCCTCGCCTAGCCTACTCTACCTAGAGTCACCTACTCTATCCTAGCCTAGCCTACTCTATCATAGCCTATTTTAGCCTAGCCTACTCTACCTAGCCTAGCCTACCCTATTGTAATTTAGCCTAGCCTAGCCTACTCTATCCTAGCCTAGCCTACTCTACCTTGCGTAGCCTAGCCTACTCTACCTAGCCTACTATATCCTATCCTACTCTACCTAGCCTAACCTACTCTATCCTAGCCTACTCTACCTAGCCTAGACTACTCTATCATAGCCTAGCCTAACCTAGGCTACTCTACCTAACCTAGCCTAGCCTACTCTATCCTAGCCTAGCCCAGCCTACTCTATCCTAGCCTAGCCTATCCTACTCTATCCTAGCCTACTCTGCCTAGCATAGGCTACTCTATCCTAGCCTAGCCTACTCTACCTAGCCTAGCCAACTCTATCCTATCCTATCCTAGCCCACTATATCTAGCCTAGCCTAGCCTACCCTAGCCTACTCTATCCTAGCCTACTCTACCTAGCCTAGCGTAGCCTACTCTATCCAATCCTACTCTACCTAGACTAGCCTAGCCTAGTCTACTCTACCTAGCGTACTCTACCTAGCCTAGCCTATCTTAGCCTACTCAACCTAGTCTACTCTACCTAGCCTAGACTACTCTACATAGACTACTGTACCTACTCAACCTAGCCTACTCTACCTAGCCTAGCCTACTCTACCTAGCTTAGCCTACTCTACCTAACCTAGCCTACTCAACCTAGCCTCTTCAACCTTAGCATACTCAATCATAGCCTACTCTACCTAGCCTAGCCTACACTACCATGCCTAGCCTACTTTATCTTATCCTAGCCTAGCCTAGACTACTCTATCCTAGCCTATGCTACCTAGCCTAGCCTAATCTAGCCCACTTTATCCTAGCCTAGCCTAGCCTAGCCTTCTCTACCTAGCCTACTCTACCTAGCCTAAACTAGTTAATCCTACTCTATCCTAGCCTACTCTACCTAGCGTACTCTACCTAGCCTAGCCTAGCCTAGCCTACTCTACCTGTCCTA
>ML824671.1:34314-46020 GCA_009831015.1 Picea engelmannii | reverse complement strand
GATATCGTCTCAACTCTGAAACTAGGCCAGGCATGCATGGGCGAGTGAGGTCTTAGAGAAACTCCAAACAGTGAGTTGTAATAAGGGTGAGCAAGTGGAAGACTTGTATGAGAAGAGTGTGGGGGACTACTATAAACAACAAGTTTCTAACAGACTGTGAGAGAAGGCACTTGAAGGAAAGATCTTCTTACACCCAAATGCAGAAGACCAGAGAAAACAGTAATGCAACAATAAATCATTTATCATAACATAACTGTGCTAATTCATACGAAGCATTCGATCATGAACTCTTTGGCATGAGACGAAACACAGATGGAAAGGAGAACTGTTTGTTATAAAAGAAGAAATCTCAAACACATATGAATAACCCAGAAACCAGAATGGTTGTTAAAACTTTACAGTCGGGAGCTTCGCTCTACCATTGATAGATACAAAAATGGAGAAAATGCCTACATATACTCAAAACAACAACAACAACAAAACTGAGACGTCGCATTAAAAACATTGCGTCTGCATGGCTTCTAACAATCTGCAGTTGCAATCTTTGAATAATCGTGCAACTTTGGCGGACGCAATCGAGCTTTCTGACAGTTTCGTGGGTGAATCGACGTGTCTTTAATTCTTCGTCGGACTTTCCCATTATGGCGGAGACAATGTATAACCACCACCAACTGCTTCAATAACCGCTTCATTGGGATTGAGGATGGCCTAGTCAACTCGGTACTTCTGTGACACGGAAGACTTCTCGCGCTGCCACTTGGAATAACTAAACGACTTTGACGAGTGGGCGTGGAGGGAGACTACATTGCTCAGAATATGGAAGGTGGACAGATGGCGGCAAACAAGGAAGGGCTAAAGGGATCGAGTCCCATCGCACGGCTAGGAAGGGAACAGATGGCAAAGGGGAAGGACAGTACAAAGATGACACGACAGGGAAGGAGGGTCCACGTGAGTTAAAAGAAGGGCAGATGAGAAGGGTGGGACTGTCCAAGCGCTGTTGATCTGGGCACGCTGATCTGGACCACTGAAGAGATGTGCCCCCGATTCCGGACCCCCCCCCCCCTCTGTTTAAAGGTAGAAAGGCAGGGGGGTCCAGAATTGCCTTTATCACCATTGATCTGGGCGCGCTGATCTCTGCCGCTCGGACTTGCTTGTCGCTTACCATGGGCGCATTATCATTCAAAACTTAGGACAAGTGGGTTTTTAACTCATTCTTTCACATTTTACCCCATTACCATAAATATCGCTAACATTTGGCTCCATGGTGGATAGAGTCGTCCCTGTGATGCTCTAAGAACAGTTTTGCAGATTCAGTGCCTTTGTTGTTGGGCTATGGAGTCATTTATTAGGCCGAAAACAAAAACAATATTTACAAAACAAAACAAAAAGAGCCGAGTTTGGCTCACAGAAAACATTTTTTTAAGAAATTCCCATTTACTGGGCCATTGAAAACTTATTTGCCTTCCATATCTTGCAACATGTAAGTGTTGTTTGAAAATACTTCAAGGATCTTGAAAGGCCCGAACCAGAGGGCATCAAATTTACCGTGCTTTCCCCTGTCCTGCCTTAGTGCATCCTATTTGAGCACCAGATCACCCTGCTCGAATTATTTCTTTCTGCTCTTCCTATCAAAAGCCTGCTTGATCTTCTGTTGGTGATTATAGGCCCTGTCTAAGACCTGTTCTCTGGTCTGCTGCAGTTCTACCATTTGATTAATCCTTCTGGTCATATGGTTAGGTTCTCCTTCAAAGTCCTGGAGTAAATCCGCCACAGGTAAAGTGAGCTGAGTGGGGAAAATGGCCTCTATTCCATAAACAAGTTGGAAAGGTGAGATGCCTAGGGATTTCTTTGTTGTCACCCGATCAGCCCATAGAGAAAATTTGAGTTTTGAGTCCCAGGCCCTTTTATTATCTTCCAACAATTTCTTAATGAGCTTGATCAGGATTTTGTTGGAAGACACTTCCAGTCCATTTCCTTACGGGTAATAGGGAGTAGAGTGAATCAGAGAAATCTCAAACTGTTCACAGAACTTGATCAGAGGCTCAGACCTGAAGGGGGTGGCATTGTCAGTGACGATTCTGCTGGGGCAACCATATCGGGCTATGATATCTTCAAGGAAGATGATAATCACTTTGTGATAAGTGCTTCTGGTGGGGACAGCTTCTATCCATTTGGTGAAATAGTCGGTTGCAGCCAGAATCCATCTGTGTTGGCCACTTGAGGGAGGATGAATTTCTCCAATGAAGTCCAATCCCCACTACTGAAAGGGTGCTAGGACTACTACCGACTTTAATGGCAGAGATTTGAGCTGCTGCTTTACTGAAAACTTTTGGCACTTGATGCAAGCTCTGATTTCTCTGCAGACATCAGGGAATAAAGTGGGCCAGTAATACCCAGCTCGAAGTATCTTGTGAGCTATGGTCTTCCAGAAATGATGACCTCCGCAGAGACCGCTATGAAAATCGAACATAACCTTCTGGGCTTACTACGGGTCCAGACACCTTAGTAATATTCCCAAAGGGTCTTTCCAATACAGGGCCTGGTCAATGAGGCAATATCTGACCGCTTTGAGCTTTAAAGCCCTGGCCTTATTTTTTCCCAATCCATCAGGGGGCTTTAATTCTTGCAGAAAGTACAAGATATCCTTGTACCGGGGACATGATGCTAGTGATAGGGAACCCTGGAAATGCTTGTTGGATGGCTCAGCTTGCTCATTAATGAAGTTAATTCCCAAGGCCTTGCAGTTAGATTCATCCAGCAGCTTGGCCAAACCCTGCCCCTTTACCAACTTGGTGGGCTTAATATCTAGATCAAATTCTAGAATCTTGGCGATCCATTTACCTCTCCTCCCATCTATGTCAGACTGTAAAAGAATGTCCTTCACAGAGGTTGAAGGGACATATTCAGTGATTTTTGAGTGCAAGACATAGACTCTGAAATCTTTAAGGGCCTTCACCAGGGCATAGGCCTGCTTCTCCATGATCTCGTACCGGAGTTCTGTGTCTCTCAATGCCTTGCTGTAGAAGGAAATAGTCTGCTCTTTCCCTCGATCATTTTTCTGCAACAGAACTGCCACTACTGTATCACAGGAAGCGAAGGAAAATATCAGAAAATCTTTGGAATAATCGGGACTGATTAGCACAGGTGCTTCAGTCAATGCCTTTTTTATTTGGAAAAAATATTCCCTAGGCTTAGTGGTCCACTTTACTTCACTTCCCTTTCTGAGCATGGTCGTGATGTGTTTTACCAATTCAACAAAATTTGAGACGAATCTCCTCAAAAAATTAATCCTCCCCAAAAATGCCTGAACCTCCTTTTTGGACCTGGGGAGTGACAGGGTCTGAATCGCTTCCACCCTGCTAGGATCAATTCTCACCCCTTCTGCTGATACTATATGGCCTAATAGCTTTCCCTCCTGCATAGCAAACAATGATTTCTTAGGGTTTAGAGATAGGCCATACCTCTGACACTTCCGAAAAACTTTCTTCAAGTGGCAGCGGTGCTCTTTATCAGTCTTAGAGAAGACTGTTATGTCATCTAGGTAGATTACCACAAACTTATCCTTCTCCCCGATGAAGTCTATGTCCATGGCTCGTTGGAATGTGGCTCCTACATTCATCAACCCAAAAGGCATCTTGGCATACATGAATGTGCCCCAAGGAGTGGTGAAGGCTATTTTTTCTCTGTCCTCAGGCATGACTAATATTTGATTGTAACCAAAAAAACTATCAATCATGGATATTCTAGATGCACCAATGACCTTCTGCAATATGTGTTCCATGTTGGGCAGGGGATAATTGTCTTTCCTTGAGCTCCTGTTTAGGTTCCTGAAATTGACACGGAGTCTGATTTCCCCACTTTTCTTTCTTACCGGAACCAAATTTTCTACCCAATCAGAATATCTCAGGGGGACAATAATTTGGGCATCCAGCAGCTTCTTCACTTCTTTCTCCATGACAGGTAACAACATGGGGTTTATCTGTCTCAGCTTTTGCTTGAATGGATTAGCCTCTTCTTTCAGTGGGATCTTGTGTTCAATGACTGATGTGTCATATGTCTTGAGGTCTTTGTAGTTCCACGCAAACACATCAACAAACTCCCTCATCAATTCAATATATCTGGCCTTCTGATCCTTGGTCAAACTCCTTGACAACTTGACAAACTTAGGCTCCTCTGGTGTGCCTATGTTGCACTCAACTGTGTCAGCATCATTACTTGAAACTCTACCCTTTATTGCCACATCATTCCCATCGATTAACCTTTCTAACGGGATCATTCCCCTCGGAATGTGATTACTCGGTAGTTGAATAATCTGGTGGCTGGCAATTTTATTCAAAAACTCCTCAGGGTGATGGTCACCTTCCGTGTCAGGATCCTCATCTATGTGTAATGCAGAAAAGTCATCAATGGATTGGAGGAATTTTTCGATCTCCAGATCATCTTCAAATACCTTCCAATGTTTGACATTGTCCGGTACAGAGGGTCTATATCTTATTTCGACATCAGATTTGACAGTGGGCAGCGCAGGAACTTCGAGCAAACTAGCTGAGAAAGCTAAAAAATTGGTTGGAGCATTTTCTTCTCTTGGAATGAAAGAGATGTTAAAATCTAGGAAGAAATTATCAACTAGGTCCCATACCTCGTTCCTGTAATTCTTGAGACGAGGATGCTTGGCCTGATAAACATTTTTTACCTGCTGGACAATCAACTCTGCATCTCCAAACACAGCCATCTCCTTTATTCCCATTTCCTTTGTAGCTCTTAATCCCAGAACTAGAGCTTCATACTCTGCCACGTTGTTGTTGACTTCGAATTCCAGCTTGTATGACAGAGATATGGTCTCTTGACAAGGAGACACGAATACCACCCAGGCGCCTACACCCATTCTGGAGGAAGCTCCATCAAAGAACATCTTCCAAACATAGGCGGCTGGGGGAGGGATCTCCTGATGGAGAATGGGTTTTTTTCTGATTTGCAAAGGGGCCTTAGGAGTCTCAGTGACCTGTAACAAACTGGACCCTAAGTCAGTGTCAAGTGCAAATATGGGGTGATTAGTGGGGTTGGCTTCATCACTGACTATATAGGCTAGCTGGGCTTCTCTGTACAATCTTCTATGTTCCCCTCCAAAGACTAGAATGGTGGCATATGTGAGATCCATCTGTAACATTCCTCCAAGTCTCTTAATCCAAGACCTTGACAACAACATGCCAAACTTGGGGGGAACATCGGCTACCATAATATCCATGACCATACTCTTCATGGGCAACTGAAACAAGGAAACTACCAGGTCTTTGATGACTCCCAAACACTGAACTCTTCTAGAGTCAAAATAATAGAGGTCATGATAGGCTTGGGTGACTTCTAGTCCTAGCTCTTCCATGATGGTTTTGGGCATGAGGTTGTGAGAGGCCCCTGAATCCATTAAGAAATTGTGCAGCACTTTATCATGTATGTTCAGGGATGTGTAGAAAGGAGGGGATGAATCATCTCTGTCTTCTACCATGGGACCTAGGACAACTGCTGGCCTTTCATCCTGGAGGTTTATGAAGTCTGTGGGAGGGCATGAGGCTTCAGATTTCAAAAGCTCAGATAAGCGCTTTTTGAATTCTTCATGTTTGATTAGCTCGGTGAGGGGCACAGGGACTCTGATCTTTTGAATCTCATGCTTGAAATTAAAAGAAGATGTAAGATTTGGAATTTCTCTTATTTCAGGAACATGATTGTGGACAATGGGAGGGAGGGGTTGAGCCTTCTTACCTCTGTGACTATCTGCTACTTCATTAGCAGGCTTCTCTGTTCTAGTGGGATGCTCCGGAACATCAGGTGTTGTTGTCTTTTTGTCGGACCTCAGGTTGTACCTTCCCCGGCCACCACTAGCCTTGTCTCCTTGGCTCAATTCATTTGGATGACTGTTCATGAGAGACTCCACATATGTTGATATAGTCAGATGAGGGAAAGGAGGAGTGACTTCTAAGTAGTGGATTTTAGGCTCAGGCTCATCTGTTTCCCCTTCTTCTTTATCGGCCACAAAATTGTTCTGAAAGGGAGCCTGAATCCTTTGGTCGTCCCTGTCTCTTCCCTTCTCTCTGTGCATGGTTGGGGGAGCGATATTATTTGGCCTTTTGAAACCCCCTTTGTTTTCGGTGCTCTGAGGGCCTTTGTTGATTTTCTTCCTTTCCACCTTCAATATCTCCATCTCTTCAGACAGAAACCTCATCATCTGGGTCAGTTCATTCACTTGAGTGTGGGGCAACAATGGGCCAGAAGTTGAGGCTTCAGACTTTCCCTTTCTTCTGTCTGCGTCGGCCCTGTTCCTCAATCTGTCAGCTGCTAATATGTTGGATTCCACTTCTATAGCTGCATCTTGCATTTGAGCTAAGGAGGTGGCTCTTCTTTCTCTTAATAAAATATAGAAATCAGGGTCAAAAGCACCAACATAGGAAATTTGGGCAGAGGCTTCTGAGGGATTTATCTCTGCAAGAATCTTGTTATACATTTTATTGAATCTTTTGGAGAAGTCAAAGACAGACTCTCCCTCCATTTTCTTCAGAGACCCAAACTCTTTCATGTAATACATGAAATCCTTCCTGTCTCCCCACTGCCTCAGAAAAACATTATCCAGGGCTTCAATTCCAGCAATAGATCCAGGGGCCAATCCTCTAAACCATTTCCTCACCTCGCCATCCAGGCTCTGGACAAAGACTCTCATCCAGACATCCTCATTTTCAATATTCAGGTTGTCTGCATAACTGTAGAAAGCAGCCAAGTGCTCTTTTGCAGTTATGTCTCCTTCTCCAGTGAACTTGGGCATGTACTTCAAGTAGTCTCCAGTGGGGAGAGGGTTCATGGGATGAGGTAGGATTAAGGGAGAATATCTAGCAGCAACTATGGCATCCATTCTATTCAGAGGGGGATTAGCACTAGCCATAGGAATATTAGGTGGAGGAGAACCAAGAGGAGAAGGAGTGTGAATGGGAGATGTCGGAAAAGAGGTTCTCGAAGGAGACGAGGGGGAAAACGGAGAGAAGGCTAAGGGACCTGAATGTGCAGATACTTCTCTCTATGCAATAGTAACAATAAAAGGAGGGGTGGTGAAACCTTATGAGGCCTGAGGTCTGTTCTGAGGCACAAATTCCAGGGAGGGGGGAGTGACAAGGATCTCTCCCTATGATACTAGACCAGGAGGGGAAAACTCAGCAGGAACACTCCCAAAACTCAGTAAATGGGAAACCTCGGAGGAAGGATGACTAGGAAACTGGGAATAAGAAAATGGAGCTTTTAAGGAAGGAGGTGGGGAAATACCTGATTCGGAGGTGAATCTTTCTCCTCGAGGGGCCTTCCCTTTTCTGATAATCACCTTCGGATTTTCTTCAGGCGTGGCCAAAGGCAGATGTGGGTGGGACCATGTGTGTCTGCCACCGGAAGCCACAACTAATCCAACAGGTTCACCACAGTGGAGTCGTCACAATGGAGTCACCAGGTGCACAGTAGAAATCTTGATAATTTTGATATCCGATGCACCTTTGGAATCAGTTGATCATTGTCGTTCAATCCTGGGGAAAATATTCAACTTCGTCCCCGGCAACGACGCCAGAAATGTTGGCGTCAGAAGTCACTCCTGGATTTCTTGCAAGAGCTGAGCATAACACCCATCAGTTTAATGTCACGATTTGTTTATAAGAGGGTGATCAAATGGAAGTGAACTGATCTAAAAATAGAAGGCTGACTTGTTATGCTATGCAAGCACCCCCTACTTCAATAAATTAAACCTTACATGACCTTGCTTCATGTGTTCAAATATGCAAGATAGTTTATGTGTTTAGTTTATGCTTCTTCCTTTTGAATGTGCATGTGTGAGGAATGTTATTTTAAAAGATTAAATTTGTGCTATAAACCCATACACAGCAATATAAAGTGCAGCAAATAACACAGCAAACTCACAACAATAGCAAGATGATAAAGGAGTTCACCCCTCTCTGGGCTACATCTCCTTGAGCCTCCTTCAATGGACTTGGCTCTTTGGGATTAGTTTGTCAAATGTTATTTTACAAGMTGCTTCTCAACTCCAATGGATTTAAAGACTGTACCATTGGGTTCAGAATACATAAAAACCCCAAGATTGACTATTAGAACTCTGAAAATGGATCTTGTCTCATCCAATCATGACCTCTTCTACATGTGGCCTCCAAGCTTCTCTGAGCTTCAATGTGGCAAAAAAACYTGTAAAAGTCCTCCAATGGATCTGAAACCTATCCCAATGTGTTCAGAGCACCATAATTAGTCAAAAATGACTATTCAGTCTCAGAAAATAGATATGTGCTCATCTGAGCAATGCCTCAAACAATGAGGGCTTCAAGCTTCCTTGAGCTTCCTCAAACTTCAATGGTTAAAAACCTGCAACAAAAGTCTTCAAATGCCTGTGAAAGTAGTGCAAATGGACTCAAAACATCCAAAAACCCTTAGCTGGGCTTTTTCGGCACCTCATTTGGCCAAAAACTCAAAAAGTTAGGCCTCCTGCCATTTTTTCCCTTTCAAGCTCTGTTACTGGTTCGCCATTTCGCACTTGTGTGAAAGTGACCCTACCTTCTGGCGTTTCCCGTGCCTAAACTCAGCACATGCGTGCCTTCCGAAATTGGTGTCAAACTGTCGAATCGTTAACGGGAATAAAGCCCCCAAACTCGGAGGTGTTGGGCGCATGGGGCCATGTGGCCACGTTCCCCGCGCATAAAAAGGGCTAAGTGCCACTGTTCAATATACAAGTGACAAGTGGCGGGCGCACAAGGCTGTGGTCGTTTTGAAAAACCAAACTCCACACAAAATCCCATGCTATACACCAACAGGCACGGTCTACATATTGTAAAAGCCCCGCGCTCACATTTACACATAGTGTAACCCCGCGCGTATCATATAAAATGTGGTCATATGTGTTTGAACGACAGAACCATGGGCTACTCTGTGTATACAACAAACTCCCGCGTGCCATTTTAAACCAAAGGTTAATGTCACAAATCAAAACCCACATGCAATTACATTTGCAATGGTCAAATGCATGTATATAAAATATAACCATGTGTTTTAATGTTTAAACACCGCGTATACCATGTGGACATATGCCAATGCATAGAACCGGGTATAAACCAATTCCGCGCACCATACATTGCGAACAGGTCACATGGGAAAGTTGATATGAGCATGGGTTATACCATTTAACAATCCCCCATGCGCAAACAATCAAATGGAACGGTCACATGAAAACTGTAATCCAACCATGGGTTAGGGCTTAGCCCCTACCCGACCCCCCGCCAATAAACATAAAAAGCGAATTCAAATGTTTTAAAACCCATATGTTAAACAAGAAACAACATGCAGCGTAGTGGTTGGCGGACATAGTTAAAAATTTCAACATGGGTAGAGGTCCGGGGGTCAAACCCCACGGACCATAAAAATTTTAATAAACCAACATTAAACCAACATCCTATAAACGGGTGCCACGTGGCAACCCTTGATTGGGCCACGTGGCACCCATCCATTCGCCCAATTGATGCCACGTGTCCAAATATAATTCGCCCACCATCAACCAATCGGAATCTACCACATCACCTTCCATGTCAGTAGGTGCCACGTCAACTGTACGGTCTCCACGTCAGTTGTACGGCCTCTTCCACGTCAGTTGTACGGCCTGCCCAGTCAGCACCCTTTTTTTTTTCCCTGTTTGGCGATTCGAACAAATCGCGATAAATTCTCCATACGGACTCCGTTTGTGAAAGTAAATATACCGCCGGAATCGGGAAGACGAGACGGACGCAATGGTACCATTTTCATCGCATTCAGAGCACTTTGAAAATTGAGCAAATTTTAGACCCCTGGTCCAGATTTTGATCACACCTTCCCACTAAAAGGATTTTGGACCCACAAAAGCTTATGATTATCCTCCTAAGATTCAAAACTCCTCTTCTTTCAAGTTATCCCAACTTATTCTACTTGAAAAGACTTTTCAACAATCACCTGGGTACTTTGACATGCCGTGCCCTGCAACTGGCTATGTCCCTCAACCACTGCTCTCTGGCTGCTGCTGACCCATTGTTCTCTCTGTGCTTGGAAGACTGCCAACCTTCCCACTGAGAATCAAGTCCCTCTTGTGAACTCTTTTGACATCAACAATCTGCTCTCCAATGGCTGCAAAACTTTCCTGCGACATCTTGTCACAAGCCAAGAAAACATCAATCTTGAAAACAAATTGACACAAGACTAAAAATAATGACAGCAAATTCTTTTTTCTCTTCAAGCAACTGTCGCATCTTGTGCTTCATAAAAGCACATGGTGTTTTCCTCTATCTCAATGTACTCAAAATTGACTTACAAGCCAACATACATAGTCGACTAAACACAAGTTGTAAAACATGATCGACACACATGGTCGTCAAGACAACATCGACCCAAGTTGAGACTCATGTGAAATGTATCAACCTTCAAAAATGACAAGTCTAAAATCATGATAAACAATCATGCGACAATCATGAGTCTTTCATGATGACAATCATCAAGTTCATTGTTTATGCACTCACAAAACCATATGCATGTGCATAGCTCTTCAACTCTCCTTCCTGTAGAAACATAGGTACTTAAACCCAAAACATGTGGGTACTTAAAGAGATGAAAATGAAAAGTATATGTGGCTGTAACAAAATGGACAGCATACCCCTCTTTTACATGTTCTTGACGAGGTGGTACAACACAAGTATGCATTCAAAAGAAATTGCATTCACATGCGAACTTGCCTCTACCAAAATATGACAAACTGCTGCAACTTGTCAACTTCAACAAAAGTGAATAGCTAAGGCTGAAATGTGCATCTATACAGAAAGAATGCAAGCCTTACTTACTCAAGAAATATAACCATTTCTTACCAAGCCAACTCAATGGCGAATTCTTCTGTTGCAAGTCGTCTTCTTGTGAATCATCTTGACTCACATCAATGATGGAATCTCCTCTTCCATTCTTGTCAATATTTTTATCCAACTGCTTCTTGTGCTGTGGATGAGAGGTTGGATGCAATGTCCAACATTGGTCAATGAGATGACCCCTCTTCTGAAAATGAGTGCAAACCTTTTGCATGTTCTTTTCATGTTGCCTTTGCTTGGAAAGTTTCCTGAAAGTGGACATTATTTTCCAACATTTTGAAACATGATGGTTATATAAACCACAATATGTACATGGCATTTTTCTTCCATTTTTACATGCAGATTTATCATGCATAACATAATCAAAAGCAACTGAATTAAAGGCAAATTTATACCTTAAACATTCACCTTTATCGCCCCTTTGAGGAGGTGAATCGGAAGAGTTACAAACTCTCTTTTGAAGACTAACAAATCTGCTCTTGTCCTCATGGTTGTCACAACCTTTTTGTTTCACACACTTGCATTCATCTTGTTCACAAGTTTTGCATGCTGAAGAAATTGAACTTTCAACAAAAGTTCTTGAACTTTCACCTTGAAAACCTTCTTGAGGAGGTGAACTTGAAACAAAATTTGTTCTTGGAACTTTTTCATTTGTTTCCTCGACTTTGGAATTTGCTCCATCAATTCGTTCATAACCAAGACCACAATATTTAGGTCTCTCTTCAACAACAATAGGCTCAACAATGCCTTGTGCATGCTTGCCTAACCCTTTACCTTCATAGCCCATTTTTAGCAATAACTTGGA
>ML824670.1:45729-66961 GCA_009831015.1 Picea engelmannii | reverse complement strand
GCCTCCACCATCTAAAACGGGTTTGAGGGACAGTCCAGGGGGAAGTGGCGGGGGACCGTCCCGTGATTTCGTTGGGGAGATCCCTTCTCGGACTACCTCTTACTGTCAGGGTTGACCTTGGAAGCTAGGGTAAGGCCTCGTTATCCTTACTATCTTGAGCACCGGGCAGTCATTTGGCCAAGGGAGGTGGAAGCTTGAAGCACACACCTAGTTAGGGGGAAGGGAAAATAAAATTTGTAAAATCTTTAAACAATTACAACACTTAGTTGCATAGATCACTCGTGTATGTTTGGGGGATATTAGATGTATGCATAGGCAAACATAACTTGTGGAATATCTCATTGTTTATCTATCTCTATTGCAACTATATGTTTATGTCCTTTCTGTTTACATGAGCAATTGATTTACTTGTTGAATATCTTGTCTATTTGCTTATTGTGGTGTGGATCAGGGAAGTTTTGAGTATCCCACTTGGGGAGGCAATACTTAAATTATACTTGTCTTATCAACATAAGTGTTTATTGGCTCAATAGGGCCGACCTCTCTAAGTCGCAATATTATTATTATTATTATAATTAATATTAACCATTAATTATCTTTTACATTTATTATTAATCACATTAAGGTGGGGCCAACTTGTACCCTTTACATAACAATTATGGTTATAGGCAGGTCTGACTCTTGAACAATATATAGCAAATGATCTGATACACCCACTAGTGTTCATCCACTAGGGGCACATCCATAGGGATGTCATATCTCTGGCTCACTGCATTACATAGAAGAACCAAATCTTCACACATTCACCTATTCTCGTCCATAGGCACATCCACTCTACAGATCTTCTTTCCCACTGCCTCACACATGAGAATCATCTGGATTTTTCTCGTCAACATTGTTGCTTAGAGGAGGCTAATACATCATCTTCATTTATGTTCACATGACGATGCACCCAACACTTTGGGATTTCACACGTTCACCTTGTGCTCAGCCACAAGCACGTCTAACTCAATAGATCGTCTCTCCCACTGGATAATCATATGGATTTCTTCTCAACTCTTTGAATGGAGGAGGTAATCTCTACGTTCCTAGATCTATCTTAGGCAGGAACCACGTACCCTTCTTTGGAGCTTTCTCCCAGGTTTGTAAGCTAAGAGAAACACTGACATAGCTACAATGGTCCACATCTCACAAGTTTGTAAGCTGGAGAATGTCTCACATAGCTTCATTCATCAACAGAGGCTATTATATCAAAGATTGCAAATCTCAAAGATGGTGAAATAATCTCATAGCCATTACTTTTGATAACTGCAGATCAAGTGGTTGTCCATGAAGGAATTATTAGAGAGAAGCCATCCAGTGAGAAGGAGGCATGTCTATTCATAAAAGGTTATTCAAGATAGAGGAGATTTATTGCAAACTAATATGTAAAGGTTCTGCAACTTATAAAACCATCCATGGCGATCAAATAATGGAGGGAGGTCAAACCAATTTTACAAGGTGGCATCAAAATATTTTTTTTTAACGAGAATACCAAAGTAGGATGTAAAACAAGAATGCACAAGATTCCCACTCACTCACAAAAATATTTCCAGTCTCTCACAAAATAAGCGCAAACCCTAATGTAAGATCACTTACAAAATAAATGTAGATACTTCTTCATCACTTTTTCAACATCTCTGAATGACCCTTTTCTCTGATTAATTATTCTTCCAGAGGCTCGTAGGTATCATATATTGCTTTGATACCACATGATAACAATATGGAGCAAGAAAATAGCCAATAAAGTAAAATAACTAACAAAATAAGTAGACAAAGAAGACGGGTGGAAAAAGATCCAAGCCAACTCAAATAATATGTACACCAATGGTACATTAATGATACAACTCAATGTAACGACCCCACAACTGTATCATAACTAACCAGTTGTTAAGGTCTAGTTAGGACTTAAGATTATTTCTAACAATTGTGTCATAGTTAGCAGCTCTGTACATTCTTTTGTATCAATAGATTTCCTCCAGATTATACATTGATCGAATCATATGGCCAGTATTTTCATTGTCCTGAAAAAATAGAAATTCCAAGTTGGCTTACAAGTGGCCAACCTTATAGAGATACACAAAAAAAAACAAAACCCGATGACACATATTACATATGAAAGTAAAAAATAGTCATTTTCTTCAGCTTTTTGCCCCTAATCAAAAGGAGGAGGATTAAGGCCTTCAATTTTCATAGGCTCACTAAGTGGATGGACTGGTTATTCTTCTTTCTAGGCTTCATAAGTCAAATTTTATGTTCATTGATTATTGGAAGGCATTGAGAGGTTATTTGTCTATTCCAAATTTGAAATCTTTGAGGTTAAACAATGCACTGTTATTAGCATGAGAGATCTCCCCATGTCTATGGAGAGCTATCCTAAATTATTTTACCATCTCATTATCCATTACTGTGCAGAGAAGGTACCCAAAGATGACCCCAAACCAATGATATATACCTAATTGATAGTAGGGGGGAAGGATCATAGAAATGAAAACCAATAAACTCACAAACGAGCCAAGAAATCCATATTCACACATTGTTACTTCATTCACAAATTTTCCTAAATTATCAAAGAAAATCCTTAGTTCAATTTTGAGAAGACAGATATCAAAAGGTCTGAGTTTCCTTTTAGAGAATTCAAAATGAAGAAGCCAATTTTATTGATATCTTCTTACCAGGACAAGGAGTTTGTGATGGAAATTTGTTCTAACCATTTTAAATATGCCAAACTCTTGAGCTAGAAACCAGACACACTGACATTATTCTTCTCTCCCTAGATTCCAATCGTTTTCCTTCCATGCGAGAACCATTGTCACTACGTAGTGAGCTCCCTGCAAACCCTAGAATACATCACAAAACAAAAGAACCAAATCCACTAGCTCGGATTGAGAAGGTGGGTCACCACCTGGAATGAATCTACCATAACCAATTATACCCCAAACAGATCCATCATCAAGGCCTAGTAAGGCAAAGACTATTGAGCACATAGACATGTTTCGTAAAGAGCCTCTAGCTTCCATGTTAAGTAAACAAATCACATAGTTCAATGAGCAATGAATAGGCATGGATGTAGTTTGAGAAATTAAATGGGAGGGGGGGACGAAACTTCACCTCACACTCATCCAAAAAAAATTCCAACCCATCTCCTTCATGCAAAACAGTATGGAAGGATTTCTAATTATCCATCATTCCATCTAATTAAAGGATTGGTTAGTAACTCAAATCCCCATTACTTGACAATATTCCTAGACTTAACTCAACAGTGAAATTGGCCCATTAGTCTACCTCAAAGTTAAGATCTTGTTTGATATGAAAAAAGGTGATCTTATCAAACGAGGCAAGTTTGTGTTTGATTCTTAAGATCAAGTTTTGGAATTCATTTCCCATTTGATTGGATTGGACTATCATTGATTTGATGACCAACATTGAGTCCCTGAAGATCACTAATGATCGAATACTATCTCCCTTTGTGATGATTATCCCACACAACAAAGAGTAAGCCTTGGCTAGATCGTTTGAAACCATTCCTAAACTACAAGTGCACTACTTAAACCTATTTCCCTTGGGATCATAGAGAATCCCACTCGCTCCTACCACCCCTGTATTTCTTTTTGAAGCTCTATCAAAAAAGAGGGAAAAAGAGTGTAATTGCAACCACCATTAATGAAAATCTACCTTTACATATTTTCCAAGAGGGAGAAGAACCAATGTGTGATGACGGAGTAGTGGAGCTATTGGTACTCAGGATGAGTTGTCGAATCCATATATCTTCATTGCTATCAAGAGCCCGATCCAATCCAATATTTCTTAATTGTAAATGTTTAACGAAAATAGATTTTTCTCTAACTATTGTTTGCTCAAGTGTAGTCAATTCATTATTGATTTTTTTCCTTTGTTTCTGACAACCAAACTTTTCAACATAGAAATTTTGAGAACCATTCTCTCTTAAAAAAATTTATTGTTTTGGAATACACTTGAATATTGTTTTCTCCAACTTAGGAGCATATCATCCCAATCTCCTAGCCAGCGAGTACAATAGCCCAATATAGAAAAGGATAGCCCAATAGCCTTTGGCTCGAGTTCACAAAGCGTTGTGGCCAGCATCCGCCTCGATTTCATTCTCGTTAAATCATCGAGGGTTTTGAAACTTCAAAGGTATTCGAACGTCGATCTAATTGATTAAACTTGGCCTGTAGAAGCACATCTCAAATCCGGCCTCAGAGTCAATTAACGTCGCGGTTAACACAAAAAGCATAAGCCGACTTCCAGTCGTCCCATGACGGACTCCATTTTTTCTCTCTGTCAAACCTGCACGCGATGGATTAACTGCTCGATTTGTGCATGAAATATTATAATGATGTTGATGTTCGTGCATGAAAGAATATGATGTTGTCGGTGTTCGTGATCAGTCAGCATAAAAATACTTGTAAAAGAGATGTAAGGAAGTTTGCATTTTTTAAAATTTTCTAATTGGGTTTATAAATTTAATTTGAGGTCAAAAAGAGCATAAGCCTTTTACTCAGTGCAGGATTGAAAAAATATTGTGTATCTTTTATTTGAACCGAAACTATGCAACTACAAAAGAAATCAGAATGAAATATCGAGCAACATTGAAGGCCAGATATCTCGACCATCTGCACAGAGATGGCAAACATGACGGTTGACCAAGGAAGGGATTCTGAGATTTTTATTCTCATTGCATTATTCGATTGTTGAGTAGCTTGGAAAAGACCATTTGGTAGTTCTATGTTCATTGTGAGAAACCACTCGAGGTCTTTCTCGTTTCTGGTAATCTTCTTGTTGGCTTACCCTCTCGTAAATTAGGGTTTGTGAAGCGGGAAATTTTATTTCTTGTGGTGGTTTTTTAAGTGGGTGTTATAACAAGAGGTCAAGTTGTATGTGAAAAGAATTGGCAAACCAGATTCACATTCTACCAATTTGCAAATGCTCTTGATGTTTTACATTGTATTAAAGGCATAGTTTCTATATCTATCTCCCCTCAAGTCATCCAGCGAGTGCTCATGGACATCTTGAAGCATTGTAAGTTTAAATGTGAACCCGTCTTTGTGCAAGTTGAGTTGCATTGTAAACGGGTGCATTTTCAATAGAAGTCAACGCACTTCACTTGTTGAGTCTGCACATTTGAGTTTGCATTGTAAAATCAAGGTGGAGTTGCAAGAAACTCTGTGTTCTATTTTTAAAATGGCTCGAGTTGAGGAACTCTTAGAGTTATTGAACACTCTAATCCTCTCCTCTGTAGACACTATAGTCACCATTGAAAAAGAAACTTTGCAGTCTGTTGTGACCCACTTGAAAGTTTCGCAAGTGAAAGCAACATTACTTCAAACTCATAATCGACTTCTTCATGACGCACTTGAGCTAAAGAATCTTCGACAACATTCTAAACTAGTCCCTGTTCAGAACCCTCTTTTCAAAGATGAAGAAGATGATGATGTTGATTTATACCAACAACCAGCACACGAGCCACTCAGTGAGCCATTTCCAAATTCAAGTAAAGATAAAGATCAACTTCCTCTTTCCAAGCAGATCATCTGACATTGGGAAGAAATAAAAAATAACAAGCATAGAATTGGTATCAGATATGAAAATGATGTTACCTTTTGTAATTCATATTACACCAAACCGATCCAGTTCCAAAGTGCTAGATTGTTGCAAAAATTTCACATTCACTTGCTCCAATTCAAGAGTAGATCCTGAAATGCCAACATTGTCAGAGAGTTGGCCACGTTGAAGATCAATGTTTTGATATTCATCCTTGCGACCATTGTGGACAACACAGTAATCCTTCATATAGGAGTTTCAAACGCAAGACAACTATAAGAGTAAATAACCACTAGGGGTGGATCCCTTCTTGGCAATGGTCATCAATAGCCAAGAAGATATATCAGTCATACCGATGAGTCCATTCTCGAGTATTGACACATCTTGAAGTGAAAGGAATTGCATCTTCTCTCCTTGAACCTAAAAGGGGGTAACAACATCATCAGTTGACAGTCATACTTCCAGTTTCGAAGTCCCATCAATCAACAACAAGAAAGTGTAACAAGCGAGCGTGACTGGTTTGTGATTCTCCTTAAATCGCCACTTAGTATAATACTTACGACTTCTTCTAGACAACAATTTGTGGTTTCCCTTAAACCTCCACCGGTAGAAGACTTTCAACTTCTTCTACATCACATTTTATGGTCATCTTTAAACCAACATCAAGAGCACTTCCAATTAGCAGAAGGCATTAACTTCTATCTTCTAGCTAACTTCGGAAATGTTCTGGGAACCATTGAGCCTAGAGCAGGGTTCCATAGTTTTTGGTCATCCTTAAACCACCATATTGGTTTGTGGTCTTCCTTAAACCACCATCACCATTTAGTAAAAGACATCAACTTCTGCTAGCCATTAGGTTTGTGGTCATCCCAAAACCACCAGATTCAAAGAGCACATTCAACCATCAGCAGATGCACACTTCCAAATTTCAGTTGCCCACTTTCAGATATCAGCTCTGACCTTGGACTCATATACACCCCTTCAGAATAAGGGGGGGAATGATGGAAATGTAATCTATTAGGGTTACTTGACTGGAGGAATATCAAGCAAACAGTCTTCGCGAGTCCAAGAGACATCTTGGAATACGAATTCAAGTGTCAACATCATTATACTTACACATGTATCATATTGATGCTTGATGCAATCTCACGCTTTTCTTATATTCACATTCCAACAATCAGTATAGGGGTAGAGATAATAAAATTATTTTGAAGAGAACTATTCGCCCTTGTGGATTAAGCCAGTAAGATCCCCATTGCTCAAATTTAGTTATGTTTTTTTTCTAGAATGCATGTCCATGATCGAGAAGAAGAAATTTTGAGAGAAATGGGGATTCTAGGGTACAAGAAAGAGGACCAATTATTAATCAAAGGAAATTGAAGAAATCAAGAAATGGATTGGATCACCCGAGGACTTGCATTTCAACCAAAAAATTGATATTTTCGGTGATTTACTTCTCCTCTTGACACATCCAAAAAAGAGTTCAAAATTTGATTAAATATGGAATCTATAAATAGGGAGGCTCCCCTTAATAGAAGGGTATCATCTACAAATTGATTATTAATGATGCATTTGGAGCCTCTAACAATCTCAATCCCTATAATATTGCTCGAGACTCGTTCCCATTCAAGCTTGCGACTGAGAGAATCCAACATAATGATGAAAGAAGAGGAGATAGTAGGAACCCTTGTCTCAACCCTCTGTTACTTTGAAAAAGGAATTGGGTCATCCATTAACTAATGGTGCAATCTAAGGGGATCCTATAAAAGACTCAACCCACTGAATGAAGGAAGAACTAAATCCTAATTTTCCCAAAACCTTGTAGAGAAAGGAATTTCTAACCCAATCAAAATCATTTTCCATGTCCAAATTTATATCCGTACCTTTTTCCTTCGCAATTGAGCTTGAGTGCATGGCCTCTTCCACTAGCATTATGTTGTCTATGATCTGTCTATTTTGCATGAACCCCCATTGTTTGTCTTAGATGATCTTAGGAGAAAAATAAATTATCTTGTTGGTAATGATCTTGGTCACAATTTTATATGAGGAGTTGCAAAGTGAGATTGGTCTGAATCTAGAAAAGGAAGAGGGGTTTGTTTCTTTAGGGATTAAGGCTAAAAATGTTGAATTTGTACTCCCCCTAACTTACAAGAGTGTTGAGTGTAACATATCATTCACTTGAGGTCATTTTTTATTAAGTCCCATAAGAACCCGTAAAAAGAGATGGAAAATCCATCAGACCCTGGGGCTTTATGAAGGTTCGGGCTCCAAATGGAAATTTTAAATTCAATTTCATCAATTGGTCTTGTAAACTCCTTGGTTTCCTTGCTATATGATTGTTGGTATATGTTCTATAACGTTGTCTATATTACTAAAGAGAACATCATTCTACTAATAAAACAAAGAACACAAGTGTTTCCTGACAACCTCTTTTAACTCCTTAAAATCAAAGATTTTACTCCCATCTTCCATCAAAACATATTTTACTTTGTTTTTGACAAGATGTACTTTATCCTACTTGTGAAAAAAACCGGTGTTCATATCCCATGGTTTTAGCCAAATAATTCTAGATTTAAGTCGCCAATATTATTCTTCTGAGCACACAACCTTAGTGTATTGTTTTTGTAAAATCACCTCCTCCTCTTGAATCTATGGAGTGACTTCTTCATTCTCTAGCTTAGTTTGAATTTTTTCTAATTTTGATTTAATCTTTTCTTTCTCATCGCAAGGAGGAATGCAATTCACTTTTTCCCAATCTTTAATATCACCTTTAACCAACTTTAATTTATGTTCCCAAATGTACACTCGAGTACCCGGGGTCCATATTTTCCAAGCTGCTCTCACACAACCAGTTTCTTGTTGATAGTTTAGTGAAAGTGTATTAAATCTAAAGGGTAACAGATCATAATCAGGAGAATTCTAAAAAATAAGTTGATGGGCTTGTGATCTAAAGAGATAGAGGGGAGGATCTTTGATTTGAATTCAAAATCCTACAATAGAATATCACTATTTACTAGAAATCTATCCATCCTTGCAACCATATGACCTGGACGAGCTCTTTTGTTAGACCAAGTGTACTTCCCTCTAGTGGGATTAATTTCTATGAGATCCCATTCATGGATCAAATCATCCATTCTCTCACTAAAGGAATCTCTTACAATATTTTTCCCTCACTTCTCAAAATTGTGCAAAACTACATTAATGTCTCCAGGTATAATAATACTGTTAGCGACAAATTTTGAATTTTTGAGAGCTAACAAGGAATTCCAACACAAAATTTTCTCTGTGTAACTCACTGGCATATACAAGTTAAAAAATTTAAAAGACTTACCAGTTGGGATGTGTTTAAACCTTGTAAATATCTAATTTTGAGTTTGGAATGAGAACTCCAATCTTACTAGTTGATTATTCCAGAGAGTACAAATACCCCCAAATGTTCCTCTTGAGTCTTATTTTACCCCTTCACTTTGCCTCCATAGTTATTTCCCATTTTTTAGTGCTTTGGAGGATCTCATTTTAGTCTCCTAGAGCAAGCAAATTGTAGCCTTTTTTTATTTAATTATTTCCTTAATTGCAGTTACTTTACAACTGCTATCTAAACCTTTGTAGTTCCATGAGTTTCCACTTCCACCTCTCATAAGTGCATTATTTTTTGTGGTTTTTGTAATTCTACTTACATTTCCACATCTCTTGATAGTTGATTGTGAACCCAACACGGTCTCTTTATTTTATTGTTCTTCCATAAGGATCTTATGTGGTTTTCTACCAGAATGCCAAAGGATTTTCTCCCCTGATTTACCATCATCTACCTCCTCCTCGATGGGATCTAGGGTGTCCAAGCCTTTATCTTTTGGATCTAAGAAGCTAATTTCCACCTTTGTAAATTTTCTACTTCCTCCATGCCCGCATGTGTCTCTATCTTATATGTTGCTCGAGGGACTTCATATTCATCTCCAGGAATTTCAGTTGAAATTCGAGTCAAAACTTTTTGTTCCTTTTGGGTTGGAATCATTGGATCTACCTCAACTAATTCAATGAATTTTAGGTTTTTGACTAAAGGGTGTTCCTTTGGATAATTCGAATCAAGGCTCGAGTCCCTATTTCCTTGAGGTTTCATGGAGAGGGATGGATATTCTTGATACAAAATTTCATATATGTTTTTTTTCGATGGGTTGTTTTCTTCATTACCTTTGGTCACATGGATTTTCTCATGTTGAGAGGAGGATCCTTTTGAAAAATAAATCTCCCAGATATGCCTTGGTATAGAAGCGATTGGGCCTTTATTGGATGTTACTTGATATAGAGTGCCTAGATTGACATTTGACCCTTGCTTTTAACCAACTATTTTTCTAAGTAGCTTAGATTCCTACAATATTTGGCAAAGTGACCATTTTGATATTCAAGTGCATACCTTAGATTCCTAAAAAATATAGTCCACTTCAAAAGATCAAGTCCCGATCCACTTTGTCTCGAAGCGAAAGGTATATAAACCCTTTCCATAGAAAAAAAGATGAATTTGTCCTTTGACATGGAGTTTCTAGTTCTTCTAGATATAGATAGACATAGATCTGGGAGAAGGACAAATCCCAGTGAACTAGACAACTAAACAATGATCAACGAAATCCATATTTTTTCCCTTGATGGGGTTTGGGGAAAGCTTTGCCTCGGGATTTTTTTCCAATCTCTTCACAAATTTCGTAGGTTAATATTTGGAGGTTTTTCCATACACGTGAACCATGGCCTAGAATGCTTCAGAATCGGGAGGGGTTATGCCCCTGCACCCCCCGTGAAGGGTGCATCTATATCACTCAGATTGTAAAGACAACTTTCCCCAGGGTTTCTCAGAGTCTTCCATGGCTAATTATTGCAATCTATAATGTTTAACATAGCAAGGTTCATATATATTTTTAATATAATAAAAAAAAAATATTTAAAATCTTATTGGTCAATATATTTGAAGTCTTATTGTCGACTTTTCTTCTTACAATGTGTATAATTAATGTTTATTTAAAATTGGTGTAACTCACTGACGTAAAAAGACATGACACAGTTGTAAATCACTAACCAACACTAGAAACACTAATGCACTAACATAACAATGTGTCAACGCATAATGGAATATGCATTGATATGTAATAAATGTCTCATAATTTGTAGTGTTGATATGAAAGCCCCATCATTTTGCACTTCCATCCATGGAACGAATTCCCATATCCCCATTGTAATAGACATTGATCCTCTCATTGTAATAGACATGGATCCTCTCCTGCTATATATTAGAGTCCCCATATTATGAGCATATGGAATCAATCCCATGCTCATCACATATCACTTCCCAAAACTTGCCTCCTATCTAGTTCTTTAACTGTCCACTATGGATGTGAAATATCTCTCTCATTCTCCTCACACAACCAAAGAAATAAATCTAGTGTCCAATATCTCTCTAGTTCTCCTTGTTATCACACAGTTTGTAGCTAGGTCAAATGGTTATAAGATAGAAGTCCAAACTGGCGTAACATGAACCTATCCCACCCAATGTCACCACGATGGGGAGGTTCTTTCTCTTTAGGGAGGTCAAGCCCAGGGGAAACGTCCCCGGTAACCTGGAGTTTTGAAGAGGCAAAGGTTTAAAAATCCAAAGTAAAGCTCCCCCTTCACAGGTCACCACCAAAACAAATAGTCCCGACTAAACAACCAATAATGAAGTGTAGGCCCAAAGAAGAACACCTGCCCGGAACAAAGAAAACCAATATATATATATGCAAGCTATGATTCAATGGGTTAGTACTTCAATAGACTATCTGATATCAATATAAGTGATTGCAACAATAAATATTGACGAAGTCAATGCTTGTTAATATAACAATGAAATAATGTTACTTCACCAATAAATATCAAGATGATGTAGCAATCAATATATCCAATCAATCCTCATTCAATAAATGCATCAAACCACCATCCGATTGCTTAATATATAAACATTGTTGTGTCAAGATGAAATAACCAAGGGTGACGTCAGCCTTTAGGGTTAGTAGTTAGTTAGGGTTTCAATTTATAAGAGGTTTTGAGAGTTGTTTCAATCACTTTCACTTCAATGTTGGAGGCTAAAGATCAGTGCCTAGGGTTATGGAGTCAAAAGGTGAAGGACGCACAAGTTGAAGGGGATGAGATTCAAAGGACAAGAGGGAAAGGTTTCAAGGTGCTGCAACAACAGGGCCTTAAAGATAGAACCCTAGGGGAGAGAGGCTCACTCCGGTGTTGCTTAAGCAAGGCCTCGTGCTCTCTCCTCCTTCCTGGCAAACAGTTAGCTCAAAGAAAGGCAAAATCAAGACAAGAGAGTTTAAAGAGGGAGAGTGTTGCAAAGGCAAGGCTCGTTCATCAAACCCTAAAAGATTTTTTGCGCCCTACTTGGGTATTTGTTCTCTTTGAGTGAGGCGCACTTGTTGAAGGAAGGCATTTCTTGGCATTTTTGGCATTTCTCTTGAAGGAAGGTTTACAACTAGGGTTTGCAATGTTATTTCATGATGATATGTAAGTGTTTTTTCTACAAAACTTCTTAATTGAATGGTTGTAGTCTTATATTCCTGCATTTATTATAAATTTTGTTGATTTTAAAACCCTAGGGGACAAACACACAAGTAGGTCATTGTCTCATGTCCCCTGAAAGAGAAATTTTCAGCCATTGAAGAAGGAAGGAAGAGCCTAGCCATTGCTACACTCTTATTGCTTCTTCCCCTATGCTAGTCGTCCCTTTAAAAGTCAAGAAAGAGGAGATGTTCCAGGCCTAGGTTATCTACACCTAGGGTCGTCCTGCTTCTAGGGTTTGGTGATAGGGCCTTGCCTTTGCAACACTCTCCCTCACCACACTCTCGTGTCTTGATTTATCTTTTATGCTAGCCATTTTGCCAAGTTAAACCTAAGGAAGGAGGAAAGACCATGAGGCCTTGCTTAAGCAACACCAGAGTGAGCGTCTTTCCCCTAGGGTTTTGTTTCTGGGGCCCTACCACTGCAGCACTTTAGAACCCTTCCCTCTAGTCCTTAGCCTTTTCCCTTCAACCTTTGCGTCCTCCCTTAATTTGACTCCATTTACCCTTAGGCACTGATCTTAGGTATCCAACATTGAAGTGATAGTGGTCAAACAAACTTTCAAAGTCTTATAAATTGAAACCCTAACTAACTACTAACCCTAATAAGGTCGACGTCATCCTTGGTTATTCCATCTTGACGCAACAAGTTTTCTTCATAGGCAATTAGGTGATGGTTTAAGAGCATTTATTGAATAAAGGATTGATTTGACACATTGATTGCTACATCATCTTGGTATATATTGATGAATTGATATTATTTCATTATTGTATTTATAAACATTGATCTCGTCAATATCTATTGCTTATGTATTGATATCAGATAGTTATATGAAGTACCAACCCTTTGAAATCATAGCTTGGATGTATTAGTCTTATGTTGCTTTGTTCTAGGCAGGTGTTCTCATTTGGTCCTACACTTCATTATTGGTTGTTTAGCCAGACTATCTGCTCTTAGTGGCGACCTGTGAAGAGGGAATTTCACTTTGACCTTTATACCTTAGTCTCTTCAAAACTCCAGGTCACCGGGGACGTCTCCCCTGGGCCTAACCTCCCTGAATAGAAAGAACCTCCCCATTGTGGTGACATTGGGTGGGATAGGTTCTTGTTATGCCAGTTTGGCCTCTATCTTCTAGCCTTTTGACCTAGCTACAAACTGTGTGATAACACTCCTCATACAACGAAAGAAAGAAATCCAAGTTCTGTCAAAATATCAACTACTGTAAATTGAAATCAATGTTTTGTCGAAATATCAATGGTTCTTAATCGAACCTGAGGCCTCAAATTTTTTAAGCATAAGGTATTCATTCCTCAAATAGTACATAGAACCCCTTGGGAAAAAATTATCTATTAAGTTGTGCACAAGTTTGACAAAGAATTGCGGTGAGGGGCTTGGCTGCTACAGAGCATTGCTTTCAATTTTTCAAACTTTGTAATTCAATTTCTTTATAGAGAATATTCTAACCTTAAACATCAAATATCAAACAAGAAAACAAAAAATCAAAACTTACTTGGTTACCTGATGTTTGGTTTAGGCTTATGCTTCCTTACAAGTTACAATTTGCACTAACAACCTATCTACTCCAAGTCTTCTACTACAAAGTATCTCAAATAACATCAACGAAGATGCCATGGTGTGATTCAAATTTTCAAAGGGAAGAATAAGAATGATCCATCGAAGAACAACCCTCACACATATTTGGGAAATGGAGAACCGCTCAGAATAGGACCACCCCTCTCTTTGGGAGCCACCTGTAATTTTCCCAAGCCAAGATGCCAAGAACATTGTGTTTTTCATGTGATTTTTAAACGTTTTTTGGTTGTGGCATTTCATCATACACTTTGCAGTCTTAGGTCTCATGAGTTGCGCTAGGGTTTATACCGATGGTTGTTATGTGTGTTTGCAGCAATAATCAACATAGATATAGCAATGGAACATACCTCAACAAGATGCAAGATCAACAATACAAGAGATAACCCAAAAATACCTCAGATCTAATATTATTCATAATAGAAGAAGACCTTGATACAATGGATCTGCAGATATGGTACAATATAGCTAAGAGCTAGTATAAAAATGAAGATAACCCTCAAGCAATATCAAGAAGAGAAGATACAAGCCTCCAAAGGCCACATGGCTACAATAGATGAATAACAAGATGAGATCTCTTCCTTCTGAAGTGCCAAACCCCAAACTGGATAAGTTACGCCATGTTGGAAAGCTGAATACACCCAACAATTCAGCCCTGCTGCTAGAGGCCTCCAAACACTCTGAAAAATGGCTAGAAGTGTAGATCGGGACAATACCAAACAACTAGTGAAGTCTCAATTTGAACGGTGAAGGTATGACCCTCCAAATAAACAATCCCCTAATTGTCTTGCACCCTCCTAGATGACTGAAGACCCAAAAATTCATCCATCTTCCTCATTGGCATTAATAGCAAGAAAAATACTTTAAAAGAGTAGATATGGAGTATAGAAACAAGATAGAATAGATCCCTAGCTGAAGAATGAAGCTTGGGTCCTTCCCATGAGTAGATCCACTCCAAGATTGCGCCCCTCCTCTAGGAGAATTCGTCCCACTCTCAAAATGAATCAATGCTCCACCAAAAAACCTCTCGGATGAGTCAAGAAGGGAGATATGGCCTCTACCAAGATAACCCAATAGCCAAATCCTCCAAAACTCCTTCTCCCTGATCAAATCAAACTACACTAGCTCCACAAGTGCGCCCCCCTTGGTGGAAACTCTCTATGTTGTGCCCTCTCTCTTTATGTACATGTGGCTAGTGTAGAATCCCTTTGAATTTGAATATATATGATGTAGAATGGTGAAGGAGGAATATTTCACCTCCATGACCAAGCTTGGATCAAGATAGGTGGGATATTTCACCATCGAGTTGATCTCTAGGGTTTGTTAAGTCAAAACCCTCAAAACCCCCAAGAGCATGGGCTCACTAGCAAGAAGTCAGATATCAAATGATAAACAACATAATAAGATAATAGAGGCCCTTGTCTCTCTTTTATCCTCCCTGCTCACCTTGTCTCTCCAAGTGACTTTTACTTTAATTAATTATTAATTAATTAATTAAATCATTTTAATTAATTAATTAACCATTTTTCCTCTAAAAAGTAGTTTATCCCTCCTTGTGGCTTCCCTGGCCACTAAAAGCCACTTCTCATCATCTTATCCTATAGTGATATTCCTCCTGATTCCAATGAGCTATTACACTAAGAGGTTATTCCTAGTATTATGCCCAATATGACCTCCTTAGTGAATTTAATTAACATATAGCCCAAAATAACTCAAAAATATGGAAATCGTCGGAATGCAACATAGCCAAAGCCAAGTCGTGCGGAATGGATCATAATGATGAAATAATATGAGTGGTGTAAGCCGGACCCCAAAAAAACCCCTCACTATCCCATGTACTCACTATAACCTCCATATGGCTACTCTGGTCATCATAACACTCTGTAATATAATGATGTCCCAAAGTGGGGACATTACAGTCCTCCCTACTAGAATATTGCTTGTCCTCAAGAAATAACTGAATCCATCCAAATATAATAAGAGGTCCCATGTCCACCTGTGGGACACACAGTAGGCTCCATCCAAAGATGATCTATCACGCACTCCATCCCCTAGGTCCCATATCAAGACGTGAACTACAATACCATGTGAAGCATAATCCTAAAACATATCAACACTATGAGTCTCTTGCACATGACACGTGGCCTCATCCCAGAATGAGTCCATCCTCCAAGTCCATACCAAGACCAACATGGTCTCCACCAACTGCATATGTTGCGTCCATAGTGAGGTACTGCAAGACCTCCATGAATCACCCACAAGTATCGTGCTCTCCTCAACATTGAAGCTTAATGGAAAGTCAAAATAACTTTCCCCTGCAAGGGTCCACTTGCCTCCATCAGTCAATGAAATGATCATCCCTGCAATCTCTGGGTCCCATGCTAGTCTCTGCAAAATATCACCATGTTGGCGTTGCACTACTCTGATCATGACCGTCTACTCCCCGTATACATACTAGATACCTCAAGCTGGAATACCTATGGAAACTGGACCTGTTGTCCAGAAGAGGCATCGGTAAAAGAATCTTTGTGGAAGTAATATTTGTCCTACCATCTCCATGCTCGATCATGAGGATCAAAAGGGAGAAATTGTCTCGCTTCGTAGGACAAGCCCCTACAAGCCCACTCAAAACCAACCCAAAGTGAAGTATATGGCTCTTTGGCACAACCTGGGTCATCATAAGGTGAAACAACCTATTAATAAAATGGAATCTCGGATCCCATGGAAAACTTGGAAGTTTATCACTTCCAATCCCCACTAACTGCTCATGTGTCATATTGATCACTGTCGGAAGCCCTCTGTGCTCATCCCCATGAGAATCTATAGTTGTGTCACCCTCTGAGATGTCTTCTATCCCATGGCCTAAGATGCTCACCATCACGCACAAAGTCTCAATTGTCTTCCTATGATGATCCACCCCTATCATGTTGTATGTTGTCAAAGCACTCATGTCGGTTGGTCTTGGCCTAACAACTCTCTATGTCCTATGCCATTGTCTATCTCCCCCCATGTTGCTTTCAATTATGAAAGTGTCGGGAAAGGCTAAAAGAAAAATTTGTAGTTGAGTATAGGACTGGAAAGTATCATATGCTTTGGTCAATCCCAAGGAATCGAACAAAATCTTGTCCACTGATACCCATGGTAAATAATCGCCTGTAGTCATCACTGAACCCCAATCATCAGATACAACCGAGGATAACTCCCCCAACTGTTGGTCAACCACTATCCATCCCTCATCTCTCATGCAACTGTTGACACTGTGAAGGTGATCTCTCAGAACTATGTGTTAATGCAAAGGAGAGGCATCTCCATGCTCCACTAAGTGTGTCTCCTCCCCGCAATCCAATATGTCCCTCTGAATCCCATCATACACCTTTGCGTGTCTCTGTGTACTATCATTCACCATTGTATGCTCTCGCATACTCATGTAATATTCTGTATACTCCTGCAACATCATGGGTCATGGGTGTACTACTAAGTCAACCTCTACATAAAGGTCAACCACTCTCGAGACACAAATGGAAGTGTCCTCATAACTGCCCCTGGCTCTGGAGTCCCCATGTGTATGTGGGTGCTCGACTGTCTCAAATATCCTCGTGGAGGGTAGCTCTTGTGACTCTGGATAATAACTCTCCATACTCATCAATAATCTTGGGTACTCCTCATGCTCCTACATCAACTGGTGCTCCTCTGCTAAACCACCAACATCCTCTAGCAATATGACTGAAGGATATATTTGACTCTCTACTAAGATAGATGTAGTGGATCTTTGTTGAATCTCCTCAAGAAGTGTTGGGTATGTGTTATATTCTTTGCATGTGTGTGTGTGGGCATGTCAGATTCGACAACTGCATCTGACAATCCCTCTAGTAGTTCTCTTTGTGTTGTGTGTGTCGGGCACTTTCCTAGGGGGGTCCCAGGGGGGGCAATTATGCCCCTTCCTGGTTATGCGCAGCGCCCCGAATTTTTTTTTTGGCCGGTTTTTGCTATTTTTAGTGGTTTACTAAATTAATCCCGAATTAAGGGATTAGGGTTTTGGTATCTATGGAATACCTAAAAACATTGTATATATTGTATGGTGAATGGTGAAATTCAATATATGAATATAAGAAAGGTTTTCTCGGTTGAGGGTTTTCGGTATAAAATCTTTGTGTACTATGTATATGAGCCATTGATTAAATTCTGTTTTTCTTAAGACTCTATATGCATTGCTTTATTTCACAGGTTTAAAACTTACATGTGGTATCGGAGCTCATTTTTGGCTTCAGAGGGATGCCTTTTTTGTTGAGGGTTTGGCTCGGTCTTGATAGATCAAGTTTATCTTGGGTCTGTGATAAACCTGGGTTTAGTGGGAGCTTTTGCAATGGAGATTTGAGTATAGAAAGAGGAATGATGAGCTCATCTAGAATCGAGATAAAGAAGTTCAACGGTAAAAAATTTGAGCTATGGAATCTCAATATGGAGGACCTTCTTGTAGACAAATAACAATGGATTGTTGTGGATCCTAGTACACAACCTACTAGTACACCGTCTACTAGTACATAGGCTACTGGTACACAACCTACTAGTACAAAAACTACTAGTACACCACCTACTGGTATGTCAAAGGAAGATTGGGAGAAGTTGGACAGAAGAGCAAGGAGTACCATTTGGCTCTGCCTGGCAGATTCAGTGTTGTTGAATGTCTCGGGAGAGTCTACAGCCAAGGAACAATGGGATAAGTTGGGGAATTTGTATCAATCAAAGTCCCTGGTAAACAAGTTGTTCCTTCGAAATAAGTTGTATCATCTTAGGATGGAAGATGGAGATTCTATGACATAACATCTAAATGCCTTTAATACTCTGGTAAGTCAACTTGTCTCTGTTAATATTACGATTGCAGAAGAAGATAAGTGTATTACTTTGTTATGTTCATTTCCAGACTCTTGGGATAATCTGGTTGTAGAAATTGGTAGTACCACTCAATCGACATTGAAGTATGAGGATGTAATTTCATCCTTGTTATCTAAAGAGATGAGGAGGAAAAGCATGGATAGTCATAGCACAAATGCTTTATTTGTAAGAGGTTGTCCCCAAGACAGGAATCCTAGTAAGCCTTTGAGGGGGGGAGATCCAAATCTACAGGTAGATCTAAGTCTCCAGGAAAATCTTTGAGGAAATGCTGGAAGTGTGGTAAAACAGGGCATTATAAGAAAGATTGCAAGTCCAAGAAGGTTGATAAACCAAAGGGATATGATAGTACCTCTTCCACAGAGGCGAAAACCTCCACTGAAGAAGGAGGTGATGTTTACCTAGAATCTATAGCTACATATGCATATCATGATGTATGGTTGATCGACTCAGGTGCGTCATACCATATGACTCCTCACAGGGAGTGGTTCTCTGAATATGAAAAATACGATGGCGGTGATGTATTCCTAGGAGATGACTTGACAGCTAAAATATTGGGACATGGAAGGGTTAAGTTGTTGCTAAACGATGGAAGGATTAGAACTCTCCATGGGGTTCTGCACATTCCAAAACTAGCCAGGAGCCTAATATCTGTAAGCAAGTTGGGTGATGCAGGAGTGAAAAATGTATTTGAAAAGAACACTTACAAGATGGTATGAGGAGCAATGGTGTTGATGAGGGGAGTTCATTGTGTAACTCTGTACAAGTTGTTGGGAAGCACTTATACTAATGGGTGTAACAATTATGTTGTCCCTGAGCAGATAAATGAAGGAGACAAGACCAATACTGTCCCAAAAAAGAAGACCATGATGTGGCATCAAAGACTGGGGCATATTGGAGAAAAGGGCCTTCGAACACTACATGATAAAGGTATGGTTGAAGGTATGGCTAATTGCACTTTGTATTTTGATTTCTGTGAACATTGCATATATGGTCAACAAAATCAATTAAGATTCCCATTTGGTGCTACTAGAGAAAAGGGGATCTTAGAGTTGATACACAATGATGTGTTTGGACATGTTCTTGTTCCATCCCTAGGAAAATATGTGTATTATGATGCAGTCATAGATGATTTCTCAAGGAAAACATGGATTTATTTTCTTAGAAAGAAATCTGAGGTATTTGATAAATTTAAAGAGTTTAAGGCTCTGGTAGAAAATCAGACAGAAAAGAAAATAAAGGTATTGAGAATAGATAATGGTGGAGAATTCTACAGAAATGAATTCGAAGAATTCTGTAAGAAGTGTGGTATAGCAAGGCAGAAGACTACTCCATACACTCCTCAACAGAACGGAGTTGCAGAAAGGATGAACAGGACAATGATGGAAAAAGCAAGAAGCATGCTTGGCGGTTCCGAGTTAGGACAAGAATTCTGGGCAGGCGCAGTGGGTACAACATGTTACCTAGTCAATTGATCACCTTCATCAGCGTTGGATGATAAAACTCCACATGAGGTATGGACTGGAAAGAAACCCTTTTTTTCAACATCTTAGAGTGTTTGGTTGTGATTCTTACATACATGTTCCAAAGGAAAATAGGAGTAAGCTGGATAATAAAGTTGAAAAGTGCATCTTTATTGGTTATAAAGATGGTGTGAAAGGTTATAAACTTTGTAACCCAGAAACTAAGAATACTGTTTACAATCATGATGTTTTTAGAGAGCTAAAAGATGTTTCCAAACAGGAATTCCTACCAAGAAAAGAAGAACCTGAGAAAATAGAGCTTGAGTTGGATGATGCAAAATCTGAATCATCTGAAGAAGATGAAGCAGAAGAAGAAGGAACCTCATACCCCAGTATTGATGAGATCAGTGAGAGAAAGAAGGCAACCAGAAAGGTATAGTCCACCTTATTTTCGTTCCAATTTTTCTTTATCTATTACTGATGATGATCCCAGAACTATCAGGGAAGCAGTAAATTCAGAGGCTAGTAAACTATGGAAGAAGGCCATGGTTGAAGAAATGGATGCCTTGGATAAAAATGAGGCATGGGATATAGTTGAGCTTCCAGGTGGAAGAAAATATGTTGGTAGCAAATGGTTGTTTAAGAAGAAGTTTGATGAAGAAGGTAAAGTGGAGAAATACAAAGCTCAATTAGTAGCAAAAGGTTATTCCTAGGTAGAGGGAATTGACTTTGGTGAGATTTTTTCCCCTGTTGTCAAGTTAACATCTATTAGATTTATTTTATCTATTGTTGTTGCTTTTGATCTTGAAGTAGAACAGATGGATGTGAAGACAACATTCCTACATGGGGATCTGGAAGAAGAAATCTACATGAAGCATCCAGAAGGATTTGTAGTGAAGGGAAAGAAAGAGCTGGCCTGTAAGCTAAAGAAGTCACTATATGGTTCGAAGCAATCACCTAGATGTGGTACCAAAAGTTTGACACATACATCCTTGGATTGGGATTTGTGAGAAGCAGGGCTGATCATTGTGTATATTCCAAGCAGGTTGGTAATCACTTCATTTATGTAGTGTTGTATGTTGATGACATGTTGTTGGTAGGAA
>ML824670.1:0-35527 GCA_009831015.1 Picea engelmannii | reverse complement strand
GTCCATGACCACACTTTTCATGGGCAGCTGAAACAAGGTCACGACCAGGTCTTTGATAACTCCGAGACACTGAACTTTTCTGGAGTCGAAGGAATAGAGGTCATGATAGGCTCGGGTGACTTCTAGTCCTAGCTCCTCCATGACAGTTTTGGGCATGAGGTTGTGAGAATCCCCTGAGTCCATCAAGCAATTGTGCAACACTTTATCATGTATGTTCAGGGATGTGTAGAAGGGAGGGGATGAATCATCTCTATCTTCTACCATGGGTCCTAGGATAACTACTGGCTTTTCGTCTTGGAGGTTTATGGAGTCTATGGGAAGGCACAAGGCTTCAGACTATAAAATCTCAGAGAAGCATTTTTTTAATTCTCCATATTTAATTAGCTCGATGAGGGGCACAAGGATTCTGATCTTTTGAATCTCATGTCCGACATTAAAAAGAGATGCAGGCTTTGGGATTTCTCTTACTTCGGGAGCATGGTTCTGAATCATAGGAGAGAGGGGTTGGGTATTCTTACCTATGTGGTCGTCTACTGCTTCATTAGCGGGCTTCTTTGTTCTGGTAGACTGCTCGGGGACATCAGGTGTTGCTGTATTTTTGTGGGACCTCAAGTTATACTTGCCTCGGACATCAGTGGTATTGTCTCCCTTGCTCAGCTCATTTAGTTGATTGTCCATGAGAGACTCCTCGTATGATGATTGAGTGAGATGAGGAAAAGGAGGAGTGTCTCCGAAACAATGGATTTCATGATCGGGCTCATCTGTTTCCCCTTCTTCCCCCTCGGCCACAAAATTGTTTTGAAAAGGGGCCTGAATCTTCTGGTCCTCTCTGTCTCTTCCCTTATCTCTTTGCATATTCGGGGGAGTAAAATTATTTGGTCTCCTGAATCCTCCTTTATTTTCGGCGATCTGAGGGCCTTTATATGCTTGCCTCCCTTCCACCCTCATTCTCTCCATCTCTGCGGACAGAGACTTCACCATCTTAGTCAGTTCATCCACTTGAGGGTTGGACACCAATGGGCCAGAAGTTGAAGCTTCTGACCTTCCTTTTTTTCTGTCCGCGTCAGCCTTGTTCCTCAGTCTGTCAGCTGCTAATACATTGGATTCCACTTCTATGGCCGCGTCTTTCATTTGGGCTAAGGATGTGGCTCTTCTTTCTCTCAACAAAAGGCAGAAATCAGGGTCAAATGCACCAGCATAAGAAATTTTGGCCGAGGCTTCCGAAGGCTTTATTTCTGCAGGAATCTTATTATACATCTTATTGAATCTTTTGGAGAAGTCAGAGACATAATCTCCATCCATCTTCTTCAGAGACCCGAACTCTGTCATGTAATACATGAAGTCCTTCCTATCGCCCCACTGCCTCAGGAAAACATTATCCAAGGCTTCAATTCCAGCAATAGATCCGGGGGTCAATCCTCTAAACCATTTCCTCACCTCACCGTCCAGGCTCTGGATGAAGACTCTCATCCAGACATCTTCATTTTCGATGTTGAGGTTGTTTGCATAACTATAGAAAGCATCCAGGTTCTCTTCGACAGTTATGTCTCCTTCCCCAGTGAACTTGGGCATGTATTTCAAGTAATCCCCAGCAGGAAGAGGATTCACAGGATGAGGTAGGATTAAGGGAGCATATCTGGCAGCGACTATGGTGTCCATTCTACTCGAAGGGGGATTAGCACCAGCCATAGGAATATTAGGTGGAGGAGAGCTTGGAGGAGAAGGATTTCGCGAAGGGGCTACTGGGAATGAGTCCCGAAGTGGAGTGGAGAACAAGAGAGGATTTAAGGCGGAGGCTAACAAACTTAGGTCGGCAGGCGCTTTTCTTCGTGCAGGAGTGGGAAGATCCACTGCAGTCAAGGGTCTTCAACGATAAACAACTTCAAAGGAGAGGGGAGTGACAAGGATTTCTCCTTCTAGTCCCAGACCAGGAGGGGAAAACTCAGCAGGAACACTCCCAAAATTCAGGAAACGGGAAGCCTTTGAAGGAGGTCTGTCAAGAAACTGAGGAGGAGAAAAAGGAGTTCTCACAGAAGGGGATGGCGTATTACCTGTTTCAGCGATGGGAACTTCTTTTGCAGAGCTCTTTCCCTTTCTACGCACCGCTTCTGAATCAACTTCAGGTGTAGCTAGAGGCAGCTGTGGATGAGACCGCGTGTGTTTGCCTCTGAAAGCCACAATTAAAACAGCGGGTTCTCCCTAGTGGAGTCGTCACAATGGAGTCGCCAGGTGCACAGTAGAAATCTCAATAATTATGATATCTGATGCACCTTCAAAATCAGCTGGTCATTGTCGTTCAATCCCGGGGAAAATATTCAACTTTGTCCCCGGCAACGGTGCCAGAAATGTTAGTGTCGGAAGTCACCCCTGGATTGTAGCAGGAGAAGAGCCTGACACCCATCAGTTTAATGTCACAATTTGTTTAATGGGGTGATCAAATGGAGATAAACTCAAACGATGTGGTTCCAACTCCGAAACTAGGCTAGGTATGCATGGGCAAGCGAGGTTTTAGATAACTTCAGACAGTGAGTTGTAGTAAGGGTGAGTAGGGGGAAGACTCGTATCAGAGAGATGCAAAGGTCTGTTATAAACATCGGGTTCCTAACAGACTGTGGAAGAAAACATCCAAACGCAAGATCTTCTTACGCTCAAACACAGAAAACCAGAGAGAACAATAATGTCACAATAAATCCTTTATCATAACATAAATGTCATAATTCGTGCGAATCATTCGATCACGAACTCTCTTAGTGCAAGATGAAAACTTAGACGGGAAAAGGAAGACTGTCTGCAATTAAACAAGAAATCTTACATACCGATGCATAACCAGAGCTAAGATATTTGTTAAAACTTTACAATCGGGAGCTTCGCTCTACCATCGATACTTACAAAATACAGAAACTGAGCGTATATACTCAGGAAAATTCGCCTAATAGAGGCGTCCCGAGTGACTCACAGCTTGATGTCCCTTCAGTCAAACTCGTACTGATATCTTCCTCTGAACGCCATCTTAACTACGCATGGCACCTGCAAAGAGGGTAGTTGAGCCATTAAGTGCTGGGCTAGCGTGCGCAGACTTCTCTGTTGAGTTGAAGACTTCGGCATGGCGCCTTTGAGAAAATCGATACACAGGACTTCTTTGGGCGGATGGCTTGCCAGACCCTCCATCCCCTCACTTAATGAATGAAAGGAGGTTTCAACCACCCACTCCTATCGTCATTTACTCTAGGCAAGAAACAACATGGAGATCGGATCTGGTGGCGCTTGGAGTGACGATCCCCTCTGTAAGTGAATTCGACGCTTCGGCCTCCTTTACGCGGCTCCCTCCTTTTCCAAGTGCCCATGGGTTGTGACCACGTGCCTATTCCCATGGTGCTTTTCGGCGTTCGCGAGTATGTAAGGGCTGCTACTTGCTCCTCGGAATCACAATGAGCGATATGTCGAGGCGGCTCGATCTGGTGCCGAGCGTCCTTCAAATCCGACGGTTCTAAACTCATCCGAAGCTGCGGTGGGCCCGAGGTCCTGAATGCTCTCGCTACTTCGCATATCGGGACATAATGGAACTGTTCTTTGAGCTTCGAAATCACGATGGGCGAGAAGGCGGGAAGCTTAATCGCGTGCCAGGTGTCCACTTCAAATGGACGGTCGAGATTACCCCCTTTGATACTGCAGGCCCCAACTTTAAAAGTTCTTTTCCCTTTCGCAATTCGTGAGTTCGTGGGTCAAAGACCCTCGGCTCCCCTTTCTAAACTTCCGATCGCCGAGATGGCGATACGGGTCGGGCCCCCTTTCTGGTCGGTGTTCTCTGCATGTAACCGTCGGCGAGATCCCGGACACTACCGCCTCTCGCAACTCGTGGCTTCGCGTACTGGGGTATCGAACTTTGGTGCTCTCCCCTCGCGAAGTCCCGAGACGTGATGGTCAGCGAAAGTTGACCCCCTCCGGGCACCTTTTCGCAACTCAGAATCCCGCGCAATCAAAAGGATATGGCCCGTCCTTCGAACTCACGAACCCCGAGCTCGCGAAACAACACTGCGCTTGAACTACTTACGATCAACGACCCTCGTAACTTCGTGAATGCCTCCCGAGGGATTTCGACCGTCGACCTCTTTAAAACTTTAGCGCTATACTTGATGCAACTCGGTTAATTTGAAATTACCCATCAATTGGTGTTCTGCTCTGTCGCTGAAACCTATCCGCTGAAGGCTGAACTGCCCGCTCGCTTGATTTTAATTCTGCAAAGGACTTCCTTTATGTGTTGCGCTTAGGCGCTCCTCGGGCAACCTGCAGACCTGTGTATCCCGATACCAAAGACAAGAAATGTTGCTAACAACAGGGATCATAACAATGTCAATCACATCTCATCATCAATATTATTAAACATATGCATAAAACCCCTAATACGTCAGTCAATAACTCAAAGACATTACAAAAACCTGCAATACAAGATTGGAGAAAAGGACAAGGCGTCCTATTGGGCTAGTGTCCACAAGAAAAGGAAAGTTTCTAGGAAGATCTCATCCAAGCCATGTACGTGAGGTGATGTGGTTAGGGGATATCCAAACATATGGGTGGAGTAAGGGCCAAGGATGCATAAGTGTTACCTGTAGGTGCCTTTGTAGAAGGCGAGTTGTACCTGTCATGGATGCATTTTTTCCAAGCCCATTCTTGCCTTTATTCTTTTTCTTGCTTATTCTTTTATGTTCTTTTCTTCTTCTTTTTCTTTTTATTCAAGAACTAACAAGGGGACACTGCCTTGGCATGGTGACCAGAGCTGACAACATTACCCACAAGTACTTTCACAGAGATGAGAAGGTTGGCTTGTGATGAGAACCCCTTTCCGTTGGCCATGCAACCAAAGGTCACTACCCTGGCGTGGTAACCAGATGGTGGCAATGTCATACTGTTAGGTACCCATGGACCTAATATGTTGGCTGGTGATGAGACCCCCTATCCTCTGACTAGGTCTTGTTTTTTCATTTCCTGGGTCCCTCTTGTTTCTTGTTGAGAGGATTTTTACTGCCTTCTCGGGGATCCCTGGGTGAAGCATCTCGAGGTTTTATTTCTAGGCTTTTGTCTTTTACCAACTTCTTTTACCTTCTGGGCCTTTAGCCCCTTCTTCCCATGAGATAAGATGCAACTCTGGAAATAGGTCAACCCAATGCCCGGACAAGGGGAATGGGATAAATGAGCGGGAGATAAGATGAAACAGTGGTGCTATGATGGGAGCGGACGATGCCTTATCAAAAATACCCCCAGTGGCAAACCAAGACCTATGGAAACAGGCTTGCTAGGGCACCCTATCAATTTCCCAAAGCATGGTCAAGTGGGCTAATGTAAGATCCAAGCAGTTGTTAGAGATAAAAGGACTCAGATGCATATATTTAAAGGTTTCAATGATCAAAAGTGACACATACCATGATACCTGGACCAATTACCTCATGGAGTAAGAACCTCTTATGATACAGGATCAAGTCGATGGTGATGGATACTGTTGTTGTTGACAAGACAAAAATGATGAGTGAAGAAAAGGTGGGGCCCTCCAGGGCCATGCTCAAGTCAATCCTACTCTCGGTACTCCATGTCAAGGACCTATGGGCCTCGATACATGATCTCCTAGTTATCCCTAAAAAGTGGGGATAACATCTGGCTCTAACTCAGGGACATGTGCTAATTGTAGAGCGCATGAGAACCTCAGCATCTCTGGCATAACCTACAAACCTACTCAATCTTGATAGGGGTATCAGTAACAAAATTGGGGCGATAATGCCAGCCCAACATACATAGCTATATATACTAAAATAAAGCAATCATTGAGTAAGATGATGAAAGCAAACTTCTTACCTATACTTACCTATTGGCTGGAATGTTGGGTGTAGTCAAACAGCCAGTGAAGCCAATCTAGCAATGTTCCTCGATACCTGCCTTTGTGCTTCATCATAAACCAAATAGTGATAAATCAAGCACAAAAATGTCATGGGTTAGAATATACATCATATCATCGGAAATCTCAAAGTCTAACTCATGGAGGAGGGTGGGAGGGATAAAATCCTGCCAAGTCAATCTCTGAGGAAGGTATTCAATCCACTCCAAGAAAGGGTCATGAAAATTCCAAGGTTCAGAACACTGACTCCAAGGGTTGGTAAACTGTCTACCTAGGATGTCTTCGCACTCTGGAGCTCTGGAAGGAATTGACGAATATTTATCAGAGGATTGGCAAGCTCTCAAGGGAAAGTTGAAACACTGAGAAGATAGTCTTGAACTCATAGTTTTCAACCAGCCCTTGCATTCTAGGGTTTGCCTTAGAGGAAACTCAATGTAAAAGACATACTTCCCAACTATACCTTTAATGAAACAACGGGGCAAAGTAATAACAAGTAGCTGGAGAAAAAGGTCATGAGAATCCTTCTTTAGGCAAACAATGTTTTTACTCCTATCAAAATCCGAGCATAGTGGCGGTTGATAGTCATCTTCATAGGGTAAATATAAGTGCTCGGAGGAGTACTCATCAAAGGCCTCAAGGTAAGACTAAAAATCATCAAGCAAATACTGTACTTGGTCAACCTTGGGTGTTTAGGGAGCATTAGTAAAAATCTCATCTCCCTGTTGCCACTGGTCAAGAGCTTGTTGTGATAATTGAAAAGGCAACACTCGGAGATGACTCTTTATGTCATAGATGGGATCCATATCATAACTAACTTCATCCCACCTACGTCTCCCAACATGTATGAACTCGTCAAAATCAGCTATGACAGTATCAATATCATAACATGGAGGAGTCAAAACATCTAATACTTCTCTACTCTCTGTATCATAAGGTAAAGAATCATTGAAAACTTGGAAGGGGGAATAATTTACCTTGCTTAATCCTTCCTGTGCAAGAGCTTCAAGTATTTGGATAGCTTCATCAAGTGGAAGATATACCTCTACATCTTCAATCTTGAGATATAGGGGATCTAGCTTGTCCAAGGGTTCCATTTCTTCTTCACTTTCCGAGTCACAGAACAAGGTATCATCAAAAAACTGGAAAGGAAAATGACTTACCTCGTTCTCTTCATCTCATGCAGGAGGGACAGGATCTTGGAGAGCTTCATCAGATTGAGGAGCGGTTACTGGTGCTTCATCCTCATAATTCACATCTCTGGTTATATCTTTGTTGTATTCTGTTGAATCATGGGAGAAATCTTGCTCCTCTTCAAGGGGTTCGTAAGGTTCTTCATAAATCTCTTCTTTCACATCAGGGGGTTCTTGATGTTGAATGTGATATGCATTTCTGAGATCTACTATGATCTCAGTAGTGAATCCCCCGTCGTCCAAAGCTATTGTGAGATTTTGAAGGGCATCTTCATACGTTTGGCAACATGGCTTGGTAAAGTCAATAAACCTACTAATGAGGTGTATGAAAGACGAAATACCCATGTCTTTGCAACAACCCTTAAATCGATCTTGAAAGTAGGATGGTAGAGTGAATATGAACAATTTTATAAGAGAATCCTCTCCTCCCAACTTCGTCTTGCTCATATAGTCCAAAAAATTTACAATGTGAGGAGTTGGGAGACCACAAAATCTTGGAGAGTTGTTTAGCCATTTGGTATCAAAGTAATTTGGGTATCCTTGAATTTTTTTGAAATTGATAGTCGGATACATTCATTCCCAATGTGTCATGATCCCATATCTTGAAAATATCACAGAAAGTAAGGTGACACCCTGAGAAATATTAGTTGAGTCGCCAGATAATTTGCCTAAAACTATCAAAGGACAAGGGAAAACACCCTAGTGGAGTCTCTAGGTAAGCTTGTAAGATAAGGCTCTAAGACAAGGCTTACCGAAAAGGTTTGTCGTTTTGAGGAGAATTGACTCAGTGTTCCTCGGCAACGGCGCCAAAATGTTATCGCACAGTTTGTAGCTAGGAGTAAAGGCTATAAGGTAGAAGGCCAAACTGGCGTAACAGGAACCTATCCCACGCAATGTCACCACGATGGGTAGGTTCTTTCTCTTTAGGGAGGTTAGGCCCAGGGGAGACGTCCCCGATGACCTGGGGTTTTGAAGAGGCTTTATAAGATAGTTAGACAATGACAAGTTTCCCCCTTCACAGATCACCACCAAAGTAGATATTCCAACTTATATCCAATAAAGACAACCAAGTAGGATCCCTGCCCGAGAACAAAGCAACGATAAACTTGATATATGCAGGCTTTGGTTAGTACTTCATATACATTAAAGACTATTTGATATTCAATATGAGCAATTTAAAAGTAAATGTTGACAAAGTCAATGTTTAGAAAATAGCAATGGCAGTAATGTCACTTCACCAATAAATACTAGAATGATACAACATTCAATATAACAAATCACTTCTTAACTCAATCAATGCCTTCAACAACCATTCAATTACTCAAAAGACAAAACGTTGATGCATCAATGATATAATAGCAATGAGTGGCATCAGCATTCAGGGTTAGTAGGTTAGGGTTTTGAGATTCAAAAGTTTAATATTTTGTTTGATCAGCTTCATTTCAACGTTTGAGGACTCTCAGATCAGTGTCTTAGGGTTTAATGGAGTCATAAGTAAAGGACGCAAGGGTTGAAGGAGATGAGATTTCAAAGGACTAGAGGGAAAATTTTCAAGATGTTGCTAAAGCAGGGCCTCAAAAAAAGAACCCTAGGGGAGAGAGGTTCACATCAGTGTTGCAAAAGCAAGGCCTTGTGCTCTCTCCTCCTTCCTGGCAAACGATTAGCTCAAAGACAAGATAGACAGACCAATACAAGAGGGTTTGATGAGGGAGGTGTTGCTAAAGCAAGGCCTATTAGCAAACCCTAGAAGAGTACAACCCTGGTGTAGTAGGCCTAGGCTAGGGACATCTCACTCTCCTTGGATCTCAAAAGGTATGGCTAGCAATAAATGAAGAGAGAGAGAGAGAGAGTGTAGAAACGGCTAGGCTCGCTTCTTCTTCAATGGCTGAAAGGTTCTGTTAAAGGGGACATGAGACAAGGACCTACTTGTGTGCTTGTCACCTAGGGTTTTGATTTAGAAAATTTATAAGCAATATGCAAGAAATTTAAACTACAACCATTCAATAAGAAGTTTTGCAGAAAAAACACTTACAATTCATGAAGAAATAAGCATGCAAACCCTACTTGTAACACCTTCCTTCAAGAGAAACACCACAAATGCCAAAAAATATCTTCCTTCAATAGGTGTGCATCACTTAGTTCAGCCAAAAACCCAAATAGGGCGCAAAAAATCAGACCTCACTATGAGTGAGTGAATTGTGATGCTAAAATGAGAGTCCAAACCCTCAATATATAGTGTATCAATGACCTAATTTTACTTTTTAGGTCATAAAAAGGCCGACAAGGCCATAATGTCAAAATCATATTGTTTTTACATTAAATGATAAGTAAAACCCTAATCAAGCAAAAGGTGAGACGTCAAGTCCCTCTAAGGGAGACATTAGCCCTTTCTAGGGCCAGTGCAACATCTAGAAGCAAAACGTTATCCCTCCTTGGGCTCCTCCAAACTGCCACACGAGCCAACCACCCTTTCCATCTGCCATACGCTCATGATGATGTCATAAGCCTCCTGGTGACGTTCTGGGTCATCTGGAGCCAACGTTCCACTGCAAGTGGGTCAATCCCCCTAGGTCCAGCTTAGCCAAAGTGCCCATGATGGAACATCCCCTTCTTCTTCGGTTTAAAGGCCCTGATCCATCTCCATCATGTCTCTGCCCCCTGATGGGGTCTCAACATCCACTTGGTGGGCTCTTCAACCCCATGGAGGTCCAAACTGGTCATCTCCCCATGTGAACCGGTCCAAATGGTACATCTCCGTCGGGCATGGTCCTGCACATCAAAAGCTACGCCCTTCATGGGCTCATCAATCACATGGATCATAGCAATGTCAATCACATCTCATCATCAATATTATTAAACATATGCATAAAACCCATAATACGTAAGCCAATAGATCAAAGACATTACAAAAACCTTCAATACAAGATTGGAGAAAAGGACAAGGCATCCCATTGGGCTAGTGTCCACAAGAAAAGGAAAGTTTCCAGGAAGATCTCATCCAAGCCATGTACGTGAGGTGATGTGGTTAGGGGATGTCCAAACATATGGGTGTAGTAAGGGCCAAGGATGCATAAGTGTTACCTATGGGTGCCTTTGTAGAAGACGAGTTGTACCTATCATGGATGCATTTTTTCCGAGCCCATTCTTGCCTTTATTCTTTTTCTTGCTTTATTCTTTTATTTTCTTTTCTTCTTCTTTTTCTTTTTATTCAAGAACTAACCAAGGGAAACTGCCTTGGCATGGTGACCAGAGCTGACAGTGTTACCCACAAGTACTTTCACAGAGATGAGAAGTTTGGCTCGTGATGAGACCCCCTTTCCCTTGGCCATGCAACCAAAGGTCACTACTCTGGCATGGTAACCAGATGGTAGCAATGCCATACTGTTAGGTACCCATGGACCTAATAGGCTGGCTCATGATGAGACCCCCTATCCTCTGACTAGGTCTTGTTTTGTCATTTCTTGGGTCCCTCTTGTTTCTTGCTAAGAGGCTTTTTACTGCCTTCTCGAGGATCCCTGGGCGAAGCATCTCGAGGTTTTATTTCTAGGCTTTTATCTTTTAACAGTTGCTTTTACGTTCTGGGCCTTTAGCCGCTTCTTCCCACGAGATAAGATGCAAAACTGCAAATAGGTCAACCAAATGCCCGGACAAGGGGAATGGGATAAATGAGCGGGAGATAAGAGGAAATAGTGGTTCTATGATGGGAGCGGACAATGCCTTTTCATAAATTCCCCCAGTGGCAAACAAAGACCTATGGGCACAGGCTTGCTAGGGCACCCTATCAATTTCCCCAAGCATGGTCAAGTGGGCTAATGTAAGATCAAAGCAGTTGTTAGAGATAAAAGGACTCAGATGCATATATTTAAAGGTTCCAATGATCAAAAGTGACACATACCATGATACCTAGACCAATTACCTCATGGAGCAAGAACCTCTTTTGATACAGGATCAAGCCGATGGTGATGGATGCTGCTGCTGCTGACAAGACAAAAATGATGAGTGAAGAAAAGGCGGGGCCCTCCAGGGCCATGCTCAGGTTAATCCTTCTCTCAGTACTCCATGTCTAGGACCTATGGGCCTCGAGACATGATCTCCTAGTTATCCCTAAAAAGTGGGGATAACAAGGCCCTTGTCTCTCCAAGTGACTTTTACTTTAATTAATTAATTAAATCATTTTAATTAATTAATTAACCATTTTTCCTCTAAAAAGTAGTTTATCCCTCCTGGTGGCTTCCTTGGCCACTGAAAGTCACTTCTCATCATCTTGTCTTGTAGTGCTATTCCTCCCGATTTCAATGAGATATTACATTAAGAGGTTCTTCCAAGTATTATGCCCAATATGACCTCCTTAGTGAATTTAATTAACGTATAGCCCAAAATAACTCAAAATTACAGAAATCGTTAGAATGCAACGAAACCAAAGCCAAGTTGTGCGGAATGGATCATAATGATGAAATAAGATGAGCGATGCAAGTTGGACCCCTAAAAAAACCCTGATATCCCCTATACTCGCTATAACCTCCATCTCGTTACTCTAGTCATCATAACACTCTATAATATAATGATGTCCCAAAGTGGGGACATTACACCACCTCACATGTACAACTAGGAATCTAGTACCAGGTCGAGGCATGTTCCCTGACTTCTTATGGACTAGTTTCGGGTTTTTTTCCAGGCCCTTTTTCAATTCAATAAAGAGTGTGGCATCTTGATCTTCTATAAATAAATAGAACCAGACAAGCATCAAATCGCGTCTAAAAGTGCGAAGGCCACCTCCATCACAACCAGGGCATATTCAAGGAGCTCAGACGTCATGTAATAAACAACGTGTTTGTAGAGACAAGCACTATAACCATACATGCACCTGATCTGTTCTTGCACATATATTATTTGGCGTTTCTCAGTAACCTTCCTATAGTAGCAACAACGGGTGGTTTTCTCTGACACAAGCCATGCATGCTTTCCATATGTGTTCAGACTAAGAAAACTTATTATATGTGTTGTGTTTGAAGGTCTCTCTCTTTGTATGGTGAGGTTGATGAGGTGCACAATAGTAAGTTAGTAACAAAAGAATGAAGGCCAAATGTAATTGCATCAGTCTAATCTCATACATAGTTCAAGAACATGAATAAATTCTTTCTTCTTAGTTCTATATTTGCTAGTAGAGTACTACCTGCATTAAATTTTAATTTTGTGTAACATTATAATATAAGTCTCCTACACCTAGTAATAAAGATACATTGTGACGTGTTTCGGTTCAGGTGTACAATTCAACTTCTTCACTCCACCAACCATTCATGTTGATCCATTTTCAAAACTTTGTGATTGGATCTTTCACCACTTTACATTAAACCACTTCATTCAATTTGTGGTATCTACGTTAATCGTTTGAAGTGTCATCCTACCTTCACTTGCAGCGAAAGTTAGGAAACTCTCATGTTACTCTAATCATAATATACTATGTATAAATAAAGGGTTTAATGGATACTCATGTTGTTCAATAAAATTTGTACATTTTCTATTACCATGAGCCCTATCACATCCACATGGCCAAGAAAGGAACACCTATATTTTATTATAAATTTTATTGATACTTAATAGTGTATAAATTTGTATATATGATTATAGAACATGCATATGTTATGCATTTTAGCTTGAGCCCCATCGCAATCATATGGCAACAATAAAATGTTTCACCTTAGTAGAATACAACCATTTTATTGGGTATAGGAACTCAAAACTATAAATCTAGAAAGCCTCCAAGCCCATCCTCTTACAAACCACTATCATTGAGATGCAAAGACAAATTTACATTTTTACAATCTCACACTTAAGGGAACTTGCAAGAGCTAGTGTTGGAATGTTTTGAGTTTCGACAATAACACTTGAATTTTGTTAAAAGAGGATATGATTTTTTATATAAAATAAACGATAGCAACAAGAGTGTAAATTAACCTGCCTATTATATGTTATTAATAGATATTATTATTAAATAACCTCTAAACAAAAGTGTAAAACTAACGAAAGATTGCAAACCCTAGGAAGTATAAATAACTATCAATCTACCTATCGAATTATATGATTATTAAGTAGCATATGGGAGATTGTGAATCCCAAATATACATGGAAATTTGTAGAAAATAGAAACATGTAGATAATGTGAACCCTAAAAATTCAATATGAAAAAACAAAAATTAAAAATATATATATTTATCAACCAAAAATATAAAATTATATAAAAACAAATTTTAAAAATTTCAGTATAATTTAAATTAAAAAAAAACAAATTATATATATATATATATATATATATATAACCCGATGGGTTAGCTCGAGTGGTTGAGAGTTGTTGTTTACAAGCAAGAGGTCACAGAGTCAAGTCCTCGGGCAGATATATTGTAGAGATTGTTGGGCCTCACTCGATGTACCCACGGGATTAGGTTGTCAAAAATACAACGAGGCGATTTACCTCGCATGTCATCCTTGAATTGAGGAGAAGTCAAGTTCAGAGGTTTCAAATAAGTTGTAGTTTTAACCTCGAAAATAAAAAATGTTCATGTTGTTAGCACCACTTTTCAATTCGAGAGATGATTTTAAGTTTCTTGTCGACAACATTACAATGTTGTTAACAAAAGGTAGTGTTTTTAACCAAAAAATAGTATTTCTGGTAGCACCATTTTTCGAAATGGGGGTAAAAATAGCCACTAAATGCGACCTCTAAAAAATAAGAACTCTGGAGGGTTCTTGTCAAGTTGGTAACTATGTTTTTGGGATCTTTAGTCTCACTATGTGAATAATAGTTCCATGGTATCTTGCATTGAGCTATCCTTCTTACAAGGCATAAATATTGTCACTCTTCAAGAACTAGTCAACAAGCACAAATATTGTGTCATGGTTTTGTTATGTTGCCAATAGCCCCATAAGAAAAACACAAATTACGCAAGACGAAAAGGAATAGATAAAGGTATCGACAACCTTGGCTTCCTGTTGGCCAATTTTGCAAAGGCACAAATAACCTAATGCCTTAATGACCTAAGTAATGTGCCTCCTAGATAAGCTTTCAACGCCCAATGCTCACTAGAACATGATTTTCCAATAATGAACTAGTGTGCAAGGATATTGAATAAATCTGTTTAAATACTAGAGATGGTTCATGTTTGTGTTGTCAATATTATGTTTGATGACCATGGGTATCCAAACTAGTCAATAAGCACTAATCAATGGTTGGGTCAAGCAATCTATTATACTTTGTAAATTCCCATGCTTATGCTTGATCACTAGATGGCATTGTTGTATATATGTCATCCACCTCAATGGAGGTCTGATTTGGAAATCGTTGTGTATGGAAAAACTATAAAGCTTTATGGAAAGAATGTTTAAGTCTCTCTATCTATGATGTAATGTCAACATTGTTTAACAATTCAAAGTACTTACATAGAGTTGTTTTATAGGATGAACAATTCTTGACATCATCATTGATGGATTCAAAAATATATGTGTTAGAGCATCTATATTATAGACAAATAGCTTTGATTTTCGTGTCAATATGAATTTCAAAGGGTTGGGGCAATTCAAGTAAACGCAAGATAGGCATTATGCATAATATGTATAATACTATCTTGTTCCGTTGAGTTATAATATAATACTATCTTATTTGTATTTTAATGTAAGAGAGAATGAAGGGGTTGTGTGACACAAGAGAAACCCAAGATGAATCTTCTATAGAAATTCAAGCCAAGGAAGATTCACAAATTTGTGAGACTATTAAATGTAGGCCTGAGTTTGATGAGTCACTTGTAGCATCTCTAGATCCATATGTACTTGTGTCACGTTGACAATAAATTCAAGGTCCCAAAGATGCTTAATGTGAAATCTAATCTCTTTGTGTTAGCATAAATCTTGTGTTAGCATAAATCTTGTGTTCATGCAACATCTTGAGAATCGATGTGCCAAAGGTGCTCATTCAATGCCATGGTAAAGGTACAAATGTCGTGATCAAAATAAACGACAAATTTTCTTGTAATCATAATGAACATGGTCATTCATGTATTAGTAAGATTGAATGGCATCTCCAAACACTCTTACAACCCATTATTATCTTTCAAATTCATCTTTCAAGGATCTCGGGGGTCAATAGGAACCTCGTCGTATCCACACTTAATGTTTGCAACAAAAACAAAATCCCTTCAATGTGCCTAGAATCTTATTAATTCGAGGAATTAGGTACATGTTCTTGATTGTGATTTCATTCAAGGTGCAATAACCAATGACAAGGTTCCAAGAACCATATTTCTTAGGAACAAGCATAATGGGGTTCCTCAAAAGAGAAGTACTCACCTTCACTTGTCCCCTCTTCCAGAGATCATGTATGTGAAATTGAATTTGCTCATTCTCCAAGAGGAGTATGTGATGCAAATATTTGTTGGGTAATGATGCATCAAGGACAAATTGTGATGTTGAACCTCAGAATAGAGTAGGACTCCAATGGAATTCGTGAAAACATATTTGTATTCATCTAGAAGCATGGGCAATTGCTTCTATTGAGTGTGTTGCACAACAATGTAAATTTGGACTAACAATGTTCTTGTGCATGGCCACCAATGTAATTGTTATCAAGATATACTTTTAAGAGTGGTCAATCAACTTACAATGATATTTCATAGAAACCAAAGAAACTTAGATTGGATATTACCTCGAACACAAAATACTCTTTTGATATTGATGTCAACGCTCCAAGGGAAACTTGTAGATTCCAAACCATTCTCATAAGTAAGGTTTTCCTAAAGGTACATCATAAATCTCCATAGGTGCTACGTTGCACAACACTTTTATTCTTCCATGGATACATGGTATATTGGAATATGCACTAGTGCGTGATGTGTAACTCTTTCCCTACATTGAGCCATCCTGGGTAGGATTGGGTAGCTAATTTGAAACATTAAACAACGGTTGAAGATATCATATTATTTTGACTCATCATGCCAATCATTAAATGCAAAGATTATCGATAAACCCCTATTTGTTGTGAGACATACAATCATTTTCTTCCTCCAAAGAAATGGTCTTAAAGGAGGTTGAGCCTATATGTGTTGTAAGATGACAACAATGGAGGATTATGGTTTGGAATCTACAACTTGCTTCCCTCGATATTGCACAACATATCGACAACCTACACCTTAGCTTATATCAAATCAACCAGACATACTAGTGCTAGAAATTACCAAACCATGAAGTTAAAGATAGTTGAAAATAAAATCTACAATAAGGCAATTTTATACCATTGAAAACTTCATATATGTGTATAAAGATAAAGTTCATAAACATATCATAGCTTCATCGCAAGTCTAATACAATTCTCTAACTCTCCAAAACCCTAGTTAGGGAAAACAAAGAAAACCTTAGCTCACACCAAGGAGCTCCAACAAGCCAACATCACACAAATATGTCCTCCAAGACAAGATGTATCCTCTTCTTTTTGTTTTCAACAAGTACAACCTATAGTTTCATCTCAAAACCCTAATCTATGAGTCTCCAAGGGATAAAACCCTAACCCTAGCATCCAATATGCTCCAAGAAACCCTAGCAACTCCAAAACAAAAAGAGAAGGTGAAAATGAAGATGCACAAAAGAGAGGAAGACTAGTTCACTCTTCTTAGTCACATATCTAACACAAGATAATGATCAAAGATAAGAATGATGGGATTCTCTCCTTTATATATATGAGGTAAGGGAGGCCAACAATACATATGTGGGATTTATCCCTTAGGAGAAACCTACAAAGCCACGGGTAAAATCACCCATGTGGAGTGCTACACTCCAAGGATACACATGTCAAGCTCCAAGGTGATGTCGTCCACAAATAAGGGCACTCCACAAGATGTTTCCAACACTCTTCCTCCAAGCCTTCAAGGACTCCAATGCTCCTCTTAAACCACATGGACCACTAAGTCCACCCCCCCTGCATGAACATTTTCATAACCCAAGTATCCCCAAGTCAACTCCATGCCTCCATGCAAGCATCCAAGCTAACCCATGTTGTATAGGGTTCAACGTCCTCCTCCAGAATGTCAAATGCTCCCTCAATGCAGGGGATTTATCCAATCAAGCAACCTCCTCCATGTGGCCAGCATGTAAAACGTCACTAAGTTGTCTTAAGATCTCTAACGCCCTAAGGAAGAAAGTCATACAAACAAACAATTAAGGTTAAGAAATGATTGAGTAAGCCACCTCCAATGCGAAAATACATCATTAACCATCCCCAAACATGGTGTAAACACTTTTAAAATACCCATGAAAGTTAACACTACCTTTTTACACACAAAAAAGTGTTTTCACCAACATTGATAAACTCTCCATAATTCCACCAAACCTACCATATGCAAATATGTACCTTATGTAGTCTCAAAATCAACCCAAACATCATCCTCCATCAAGGTATCACACCACTCCTCAAGACACCTAAAAGACTCATAAATGGAAGAAACCAATGAAATGTGACTAGCATATCTCCTAGGAGGTATACTCACCCTCATTGAAGATGTAGGTGCTCGTGCATGTTCTTGAGCCTCCTACCATGTTTTGGTATGCCATCTTGTCTTTCTACATGCTACAATAGAAGGTGAGGATACATCTACCCCCAATTTGACCTCATCTACCTCTAAATTTGATTTGGATTTAACTTTTGAATCGATATCTAGAACAACAATCACCTCTCTCTTCTCAGTCACTAAAGGAGAATCTTTGGAACTAGAATATCTAACATCCTCATTAATATTCACCTCTCCACTCACTCCAATTTCTCATTGTGTCAGAATATTAATCATGTAAGCTATAGAAGTATCAATGTATCCATCAACACAAGATGTTAGCATAGCATCTCAAAGCTCCAAAGAATGTTGACCGCGTGTGAGTCTAAAGGAACATATCCCTAGATCATCAACAACCCGTCAAACTCCATCATCCCCCATGTCATCATCGTGGGAAAAAATATGTGGACAACACATCAAGATTTTTCCTAAACATACTACAAAGGTAATTACATATCCACACAAGAGAAAGACAAATGAATCACATCTATCAAAATCACAAAGATAGATATACAAAGAAGTCACATACATCCTAAAATACCAAGCTCATGATATAAGAAACAACCAACACAATGCTATCGTGAACCTGTGAACATGAGAATCCCTTTCATGCACTTCAAAACCTCTAGCAACTAAAACAAACTAAACTAAGTCAACTCCCTCTTTCTGAGAGAAACCTTAAGCAAAAGTAACATTGCGGTCATAAGAAAATCCAAGCACCTTGTCTTTGTACTCTTCAACACTCCCATCAGTTGTAAGATTGAAAATCAATCTATGATTCCGCAATAGTTTATGAACCTATTTCCATGGCATTCCACCATGCATGCTTTACATGTGCCTCCTCAAAACTAGAAGTCTCATCTTACACCATGCTGGAATGTACAAGTGCCACTAGATCAACAACTTGTAATGGCCACCCTCTCGCACACCTCTAGCCAAAGTTCTCAGACTCGCTAGACGAAGTTCTCTCGAGCACAAACACACTAAACAAAAGGCATCCAAGTAGGAACAAATTCAACAAGGTGATGGATACCAACTCCTGATCCTCCACCCGTGTTCTAATGGTGGCCAATTGATATCTCAAATGCTTGACCTTGATCAAGTAGTGAAACACAATATTTGTCTTGCACATATGACTGGCTAAAAGATGGTTTCGCAAGAGCATTTATCAAGAAGCATAAGAGTTTTGAAACAACTCAATCAAAGCTCCAAACCTGCCCTTACCTATCTTATTCTCTACAACATGAAAGATGAAATAATCTTTCACTAAATCAAGAATAAGTCTCTTTGCCTTGGCTTTCTTCTTTCGATTAGTAACAAACTATGTTGGATTGGTAGGTTTTCAAATCACTTTCTCAAGATGCTCACAAACATCAACGTCCTCCACAAATATTTGTAATCTAATCTTCCAAAATACAAAATTGGAAACTCCATCCAACCTATCACACTCTCTAAAACCGAGATTCATATTACACATCCTAAAACAATCCTCGAGTGCACAATTCAACAATATATGAAGTAGACAAAACCCTTTCTAGGGTCCAAACCCTTCTTTCAAGCAACCTAGGGATCACACCCAACAACCTCAACAAGGTCAAGCACCTCTCTCAAGTATGCCACAACTGAAATATCAACTCCCTCTTACACTTGAGTGATATCAACCACAAAAGCTTTGATACCATGTAAAAAAATTCTGCACTAGAACAATTAATGCAACATCAAAATTTCTACCTCTTTCCTAAAGGTTTCAAGGATCCTAGACCTATGAATTTTCAACCTTAGGGTTATTATGAAATATAAATTAAACAATAGCAATAGTGGACAACATTTCACCTCTTAACAACTCCAATCAACAAAGTTATCCAAGGGAAAAGATACCAATGTGTGCCAACAATTTTTAACCCTTAAGGGCAATTTTATCATGCATGAAATAACTCTGACATTCACTTTATGGCGGTGGTAATTACAATAGTAAATTTTCCATATATTTTTTAATATTAATGTTAAATCACTTAATAATTTCAACATTAACTTATGTCAAATCAACAAAACATACTAGTGCTAGAAACTACCAAACCATGAAGATAAAGATTATTGAAAATAAAATCTACAATAAGGCAATTTTGGAMAACTAAAAACTATATRTATATATATATATATATATATATATGAGTTCATGTATATACATAGCCTCRTCCTAAGGCTAGTACAATCCTCTAKCTCTTCAAAACCCTAGCKAGGGAAAAYAAAGAAAACACTAACTCACACCATGGAGCTCCAACAAGCTAGCATCAGAAAAACATGTMTTCCAYGACAAGATATTTATTCTTCTTCTCTTCAACAACTACAACCTAAGGTTTAKCTCAAAACCATAATTTCCATACTCCAAGGGATGAAAMCCTAGTCCTAGTATTMAAGAATCTYCAAGAAACCCTAGCGACTCCAAGATGAGAGATAGAGTAAAAATGAAGATGCACAAGATTGAACAACATTGATACGCTCATCTTGGTCACATCTCTAACACAACATAATGATCGAAGATGAGAATGATGAAAGGATTCCTTCATTCTTCTATATATATATATATATGAGAGGCAAGGGAGGTTATCAATAAATATGTGGGCCTTAGCCCTTACAAACAACCTAAAAATCCACATGTAGGCTCACACATGTGGAGTGCTACACTTCAAGGGTACACATGTCAAGCTCCAAGAGGATGTCATCCACAAGCAAGGCTCCAAAGCAAGGGCACTCCACAGGATGTGTCCAAAACTCCTTCGATCCTCCAAGGACTCGAACGCTCCTCCTAAGAGATGTACTTCACTAGGAACACTCCCCATGCATGAATATTGACGCAACCAAGTCATCTCAGGGTCAACTCCATGCCTACATGAAAGCATCTAAGCTATCCCGTGTTATCTAGGGCTTAACACCCTCCAAAATGTCAAATGCTCCTCCAAAACAAGGCATTCTCCAAGCAAGCAACCTTCTCCATATGACCAACATGTAGAATGGCACCACGTCGTTTGAATATCTCCAACACCCTAAGGAAGAATTTCATGCATGCACCCAATTAAGGTCAAGAAACTACTAAGTAAGCCACATCCAATGTGCAAATCCAACACCGACCATCTAGGGGATAATCATACACCATGTTCCCCAAATCTCATGAAGCACCCACAAGCATGGTGTAAACACTTTCAAAGTAATCTTGAAAGCTAACATTATGCATCATTTACAATCGTGTTGACTGTGTCAAAAAGATGTTGGTAGGGGTAGTTGTATTGAGCCCGATCTTGTACTCAAACCTAGTCCAAATAGGGATTCCACTGCGCTCTAGTATTCTGTGGAATTTAAAAATCTTGCAAGCCACATATGAAGCTTATGGGAAGGTGTTTGAGCTCTGTTATCCCCAATTTGTGGGATAACTAAGGAGATGATGTATCGAGGCCCTCGGGTTGCAGATATGGAGTGTCGAGAGACCACATGACTAGCAGTGTCCACTTGCACATATGGAAGCCCGCTCTATAACCACAGTTTGGCTCCATTGTCAATGTATCCACCACACTAGCTAGCTTCTGGACAACACATGGGTCTTGCTCCATGTGGTACAAGTCAGGTATTGTGGCAGGTAATCACCCTAATATTTGAGGCATTTAAACGTGTTGTATTTAAGTTGCTTTTGATTATAGAATGTCAACTTGGACATTATGCTCTTGACCCTGTTTCATCCTTTATGACATTATGCTCTTGACATTATGCGGTCTGAAGAAAGAAATCGCTGAATACATCGCCAGATATATGGAGTGCCAGAAAGTTAAGGCTTGGCATAGACACCCAACAAGGTTGTTGCAGCCTTTACCCATTCCTGGGTGGAAGTGGGAAGTGGTGACAATGGATTTTATTATGGGATTACCCAGAACAAGCAAGCAACATGATTCAATCATGGTGGTGGTGGACAAGCTTACAAAAGCTGCCCATTTTATTCCACTGAAAACCACTCACAAGGTAGCAGATGTTGTTGATATCTTCTTAAAAGAAGTGGCACGCTTGCACAGAATTCCTAAGACGATTGTGTCTGATAGGGACCCAAAATTCACCTCGAATTTCTAGAAAGGATTGTTCAAAGGATTCAGAACGAATCTGAATTTTAGTACAGCGTATCATCCCGAGTCTAATGGACAGATAGAGAGGGTGAACAGAGTAATAGAGGACATGCTGAGAATGTACATGATGGACAAACCATCAAGATGGGAAGACTACCTGCATTTGGTAGAATTCGCCTACAATAATGGGTATCATGCATCGTTGAAGATGAGCCCATTTGAAGCACTTTATGGAAGAAAGTGCAACACTCTAGTGAGTTGGGATAATCCAGCTGACAGAGCAGTAGTTGGGCCAAAGTTGCTCAAAGAGATGGAAGACCAAATGATAAGAATTAAACAGAATTTGAACGCTGCCCAGGACAGGCAGAAGGGTTATGTTGATAAGAACAGAACCCACAGAGAATTCAAAGTGGGTGATCATGTTTTCCTGAAAGAGAAAACTAACAGGAGTTCCCTGAAGCTGGGAAGTTGTGCCAAGTTGGCAGCAAGATTTTGTGGTCCATTTGAGATCCTGGAAAGGATTGGGCCAGTTGCATACATGCCTGCATTACCTGCATCTATGACTATACATAATGTGTTTCATGTTTCACTGCTTAAGAGATATATACCTAATGCTAATCATGTTATCGATTGGAATGTGATTCAGGTGGAACTAGAAGGTGTCCTGCAAGTGCATCCTGTGTGCATATTGGACAGGAAAAGCAAACAACTCCGGAATCAAGCCATAGAGCTTGTAAAGGTCCAATGGACCTGGTACGGTCCTGAGGACGCGACATGGGAGCATGAAGATGTTATGTGGGCAGAGTACCCGCATCTTTTTGAAATTTTTTGAAAAGCTTGCAGAGACAGTGTAAGGTTGCACCGAGGACAGTGCAGAAATAAATGGAGGATGATTGTAGTGTCCCCAAGGCCGATCCCTTTGTAAATTTGGTTTATGAAATGAATTGTAAATATATGTTATAGGCTGGTGAGCCCAGTTTGTATAAGCCGGTGGGCTTATGTGATTGTTAGGCCAAAGAGCCTAAGGGTTGTAGGCCAAGGGCCTGATTTTGTACTTGTATGTATGCAACACATTAATAAAATATAAACACCGCTGCGTGCAGGCCGATACGATGAATGAGTGATGGGGGACTAAGCATCCATAGAGAGGGAAAGGGATTAGGGGCTAGAAGGTGGGAAAAGGGGCTAAGTATTAAACCTAGGGGGCTTAAGCCTTGGGAATAATAATTTAATATTATTCCAAAAGACATGTGAATAATATGTCTTATCCTAAGTTCTTTTGGAAGGACAAGCAACTTCCAAATGAAAGGAATGCATGCAGTTGCATGGGTGACAAATGTCAACCCTGGCCCATGCAAATAAAGGGTTGAGATGAGCCGTGATGGGGGGTTCTCCTCCATTCGATTCGATCTTCTGAACAATATGACTGATTCGACCTTTGCAATAATACCCCATACGCCCTCTGAACAGAGAAAGTCTATGTGTTGATTCAGAATAACTGGTGTTAATTTCGGAAAATCCAAAGCATCCTCTATCTGAGCATCGAGCCTATGCGTGGAGTCTTGTCCGAAGCCATATCCATGAGACCATTTGCCATTGTTGAACCTGTTGGAAAGCCCGTGTCTGTTTTCCCCATTGGTTGTTGTGGCCACACAGTGCTGGACTGCGTAGGGCTTGTTGGCCAGTGTACAACACTCTCTCTCCAAGTGAGAGAGGTGATTTAGGTTGGAAGAACAGGTTGTTGGCATGTGAGCGATTCTCTCTAGGTGAGAGAGTGCGCAGAGAAAGGAGAGAACTCCTGGAAGGATCCCTGTAGCTGCCACAGAGCTCGGAGACTTCCAGTCCGGTCTGTTGCTAAAACCCAAGGCAAGGGAGGTTAGCAGCCGAAGGACTATCTAAGTGACAGAGAATGTGTATACTCCTGGGGTGGAACAGGCATGTGGGGAAGGAGAGTCTATGGGCAGTGAGTATGAGTGGTTCCTGGGAGAGAATTTCTTCCTTGTGACTGGGTGTTTTTCCTGTAACCTCAGCCTAGCCTAGGATTCCTTGCCTTGCGATGGAGCTTAGTCCTAGCTCGGGGGTGACCCACTGCTGAGCTAATGAGCAGTGTGGTCTAAGGCTAGGAGGTTCATGGAAGGCCTGCATCTGGTTGGTGGAACTACTATTGTTTCCAAGATAAATACCAGATGATGTTTTAATTTATGTTTCTGCATGTCTGTGTATTTATAATTATCATGTATTCTGTTGTGCATATGAATTAATGCTAATTCCATGTTTAATATTATGATAGCAGTAATTTTTAGACTTACTCTGAGCTTTAAATGTGTTTCATTGCTTAAATGCATGTTGTTTTATGATCTGAGAGTGAGTGTTATATTTCCGCGAAGTATGGTAACAGAAAGGTTGCTACAATTTGGTATCAGAGTGATAAAGCTAAGAAATAAAGGGTGTTACAATTTGGTATCAAATTCAAGGTTTCGACGCTGAGCCTAGATGGGCCAGCCGAGTGGTCTTTGGATCGAGGGAGTGAGGATAAATTGTGTTTGGAGGACCAATTTTGGACCCTGGAATGCTCCAGATGTGTCAAGGAGTTACTTGACGTACTTACAAGCTCAGGAGGTATAGCGATGTTATGAAACCACAACCAGTGTGGTATAAGGCCACAGGGAGAGAGGACTCCACACCAGAAGTGTTGGAGCCTTAGGATCTGTTCGGGAGGGAAGGCGAACAATCGTGACCGTCGGATATGGAAAGTGTGCGTAGGGTTTAAAAACCCTTTGGAGTTGCACAAGAGCGTGGGAATCACGATACGTGAACTCCCGAAAACCTGAGAAGATCTACGTTGTAGATCTTGGAGGAAGACTCGACCGTTAGATCTGGCAGAGTCGCGCTCGAGTTAGTCGCGAAAACCTTTCGGATTTCACAAAGTCGAGAGATGGGAAGTGAGGGAGGAGAACACCTCCGAAACCCGAAACCCGAAATCCCAAAACGATCTACACCGTAGATCGTAGGAAGGGAGTTGACCATCGGATCAAGTTGACGAGTAAACTGTAATTTCAGGATTTCGGCAAACGGAAGTTCGAGATGTGGGATGCACGAACTCCCGATGCTCGAAACCCCGAAACGTCGAAAAGATCTGTGACGTAGATCTAAGGAAGGAGTCTAACCATTGGATTTTGCTTGGAATGGACGTGGGCGCATGAATGTGTACCACGTGCCAGTGAGTTGAGAAGACAGGCGAGAGTGGTGGGACCCGATGACATCACCGAAGGTGACGTGGACCCTCCTGAACGTACCACACGCCACGGTGGTGAAGGGAGACAATTGTGCTGTGGGCCTGGAGAATAAAGTAATTTGCGATTTCAGAATTCGCAAAGGAGGAGCATGAAGACTCAACACTCCAACTCGCGAAGTGTCGAGTTGGCGAAGAAGTGCTAGCACTTAGCCATAGCCTATGGTCATGTGTAGCAGGCGCTAGCAAGGAGGGAGCCATACCCGTATCGCATCTCAGGTATCGGCATTTGGAGGAAATGAGTCAAGGATCTTCAACTCATGAAATTGCGAGATCGCGAGTTGCGAAAGGTGACTTTGGTCACAAAGGTTTAACTATTGGATCTTCGTGGACCGAGATTCCGAAGTTCCGAAGTCCTGAAATTTGCAGAGTCGAACAAAGCTCATAAAACTTTGTGAAGTCAAAACATTTTTCTTGTTCACGTTGGTTCATGAATGTTGTACGTTTTCTTGAAGGTTTAAGGGCCTGAAAAACTTCAGATTGATTGCACATTGTGTGTGCAGAGTTCAATGAGTGTCAGGACAGCCAAGAATAGACGCTGAGTAAGGAAATGGAAGAGGTGCGGAGTGCCTCAATTTCAGAGGACGAAAGAGAAGGAAAGGATGTCAACTTGGGAGTCAAAGGAACAAACTCTAATGGGCATGGAAAATATATAGATAAAGAAGGACGTATGATGAAACTCATTGAAAAATTGCAGAAAGATGCCCAGGCTCGCCGAGATGATAGCCGAAAACTCATGAAAATCAGGGATCGACAGGGTGAATTCAACTTAAAAATGTTGAAGAGCCTGGAAAGAATAGAAAAGAAATTGGAAAAAAAGAGTGACACAAGCAGATCAAGAAGTGTCAGAACCCCTGAGAGGAGAAGGAGATTGAGGAGTGGTAGCAGACATTACCATCTCTCCCCGAAACATTATGGCAAGGAAACAAACAGTAGTTCAAGCCCGTCCCCTAATAGAAAACATCGAACATCTAGAAGGGATGAATTGAAAGGAGAGATTAAGCCTCCAACGTTTGATGGAGAACATAAGGAGGAAGATGCCGAAACATGGTTGCTTGGCATGAAGAAATATTTCCAACTGCAGAATTAATCCACTCATGCAGAAGGAAGAATTGCGATGTACCAACTAAAAGGAAAAGCATCCATGTGGTGGGATCAGTTTGTGCAAGTGCAACACATCAGAGAGAAAGATATCACTTGGAAGGAGTTTAAGAGGTATTTCGAGAAGAAATACCTGACCAAAAGATATTATGACAGAAAGATGAAGGAGTTCTTTGAACTCAAGTTGGGCAACATGACCATTGATGAGTATGAATGAAGTTTCTTGGAACTACTGAAGTATGTTCCATTCATCAAAGATGAGACTGTCAAGATTCAGAGGTATCTGAGTGGACTGCCACCTTCCATCGGTGATAAGATTCAGTATGATGATCCTAAGACTATGGAAGAAACAATAAGAAGGGTGAAATTCTTGTATGAACAACAAAGAGAAAAACCTACCTTTCAGAAGGCTTGGGATGACCAGAAGAGGTTTAAGAAGGAACAGAGGCAGAAGGGAAACAAGCCTCCCTTTTTCAGAAACAGTCCTCAGGGACAACCATCCTTTAGAGAGCCCAGGAAGGCTGAAGTGGGTGAGAAAATGCCAAGACCGCCACCTATGGAGTGTTGGGGTTGTAAAGGAAACCATAGGTACAGAGACTGCCCCCACAAAAAAGACAAAGCGAGAACCGTCCACAATGTTCAGCAAGCTAAAACAATGGAGGATATGGGCAGCAGGATGCCAAGGATCTACGCAGCCCTGGACAACAAGCAAACAGAATTTCAATCGCACATGATTGAAGTGGAAGGTATAATTAACAATCGACCACTAATTATTTTAATTGATTCAGGGGCTAGCCATAGTTATGTAGATCCTAGGGTGGTGGAAAGTTTGCATTTATCAAGAAGCAAACATGAAAAGTCTTGGTTAGTGAAGTTGGCTACAGGGACCAAGAGGAAGGTCACTGAATTGGTTAAGTCCTGTACAGTGGACATGAAAGGATTGAGTACTAAGGTTGAATTGAATATTCTACCTTTAGGATCTTATGACTGCTTAATTGGGATGGTCTGGTTGGACCAGCACCATGCCCTCCTGGACTTTCGTAACTAGAGGTTTACATGCCTGGACGAAAAGGGAAATCGGAAAACAGTCCAAGGAATTTCCAGAGCTGTGGCTGTCAGAGAAATCTCAGCCATGCAGCTGAAGAAGTGCTACAGGAAGGGTTGTCAATTATTTGCAGCTCGTGTGGAAGAAGCATCCAGAGATGCAGTCTCATAGATTGGAGACCATGAGGTACTCACAGAGTTCAAAGACGTATTTCAGGAGGTACTTGGACTACCTCCGAAGAGGGACATCGATTTTTCTATAAATTTGATGCCTGGAGCAGCTCCAGTTTCGAAGGCTCCTTATAGAATGAGTACGCCAGAGTTGAAAGAGTTGCAATTGCAGCTTGAAGAGATTTTGAAGAAGGAGTACATTCGCCCAAGCGTGTCACCTTGGGGTGCCCCGGTCCTATTCGTGAAGAAGAAAGATGGGACGTTGAGGCTGTGCATTGATTTTCGACAGTTGAATAAGGTAACTGTCAAGAACAAGTATCCTCTACCAAGGATTGATGATCTTTTCAATCAGTGGAAGGATGCGAGAATATTTTCGAAGATAGATCTCAGATCGAGATATCACCAAGTAAGAATAAAGGATGAGGACATTAGCAAGACCACCTTTAGAACAAGGTATGTTCATTATGAATTCACAGTGGTGTCGTTTGGACTGACAAACGCACTTGTTGTTTTCATGTGCTTAATGAATGGTGTATTCAGGGACTATTTAGACAAATTTGTCATAGTCTTCCTGGATGACATCTTGGTGTATTCCAAGTCAGAGGAAGAGCATGAACAACACTTGAGAATGGTTCTGCAAGTGTTGAGAGAACATCAGCTGTATGCCAAGCTGAGAAAATGCTCATTTTATCAAAGACAAATCCATTACTTGGGACATATTATTTCAGAAGAAGGGATCGTTGTGGATCCTGAGAAGGTTGAGGCCATCCGAGAATGGTCAGCGCCAAGGAATGTGGTGGAATTCAGATCCTTTATGGGTTTGGTGGGCTACTACAAAAGGTTTATAGCAGGGTTTTCAAAGATAGCTCATCCTATCACTTCCTTGCAAAGGAAGGAGAAAAAGTTTCAGTGGACTGAAGAGTGTGAAGAGAGTTTCCAGCGATTGAAGCAGCTGTTAACCAACACTTCAATCATGAGAATTGCAAATCCAAATATGGATTTCGTGGTGTGCACAATTGCATGTAAGGAAGGGTTGGGAGGATTTCTTAGCCAAGATGGATTTGTAATCTGTTATGAGTCCACGAAATTGAAAGAGAATGAAAAACATTATGCCACTCACGATTTGGAGCTGGCAGCAATCGTCCATGCTCTGAGGAAATGGAGACATTACCTCATGGGAAGAAGATTTGAATTGAGAACAGACCACTATGGTCTGAAATATTTGTTTGATCAACCAACTTTAAACGCTAGACAAACCAGATGGCTAGAGTTTCTGTGCGAATATGGCTTTGATATCAAGCATATGAAGGGTAAGGAAAATAAGGTGGTTGATGCACTCAGCAGAAAAGTGCATGACTTACATGCTACAACCATTAGCATGTACATGACTGATATCAGGGATAGAGTTTTGGAAGCTATAAATGTTGATTTACAGTTCAGAGATTTGGTAGCAAAGCTACAACAGCGTGAGAGACCACAGACCAAGGAAAGTTACACCTTGGAAGCTGATGGCTTACTTCTGTATAAAAACAGAGTGTACATACCCAATGTCCAAGAATTGAAGTTGACAATTCTAAAAGAAATGCATAACGTGACGTATGTCAGACATCCTGGTTATCAGAAGACTATAGCAGTAGTCAAAAGCCATTATTTTTGGCCAGGTCTGAAGAAAGAAATCGTTGAATACATCGCCAGATGTATGAGTGCCAGAAAGTTAAGGCTGAGCATAGACACCCAACAGGGTTATTACAGCCTTTACCCATTCCTGGGTGGAAGTGGGAAGTGGTGACGATGGATTTTATTACGAGATTACCCAGAACAAGCAAGTAGCATGATTCAATCATGGTGGTGGTGGACAAGCTTACAAAAGCTGCCCATTTTATTCCACTGAAAACCACTCACAAGGCAGCAGATGTTGTTGATATCTTCTTAAAAGAAGTGGCACGCTTGCATAGAATTCCTAAGACGATTGTGTCTGATAGGGACCCGAAATTCACCTCGAATTTCTGGAAAGGACTGTTCAAAGGATTCAGAATGAATCTGAATTTTCGTACAGCGTATCATCCCGAGTCTGATGGACAGATAGAGAGGGTGAACAAAGTAATAGAGGACATGCTGAGAATGTACGTGATGGACAAACCATCAAGATGGGAAGACTACATGCATTTGGTAGAATTCGCCTACAATAATGGGTATCATGCATCGTTGAAGATGAGCCCATTTGAAGCACTTTATGGAAGAAAGTGAAACACTCCAGTGAGCTGGGATAATCCAGTTGACAGAGCAGTAGTTGGGCCAGAGTTGCTCAAAGAGATGGAAGACCAAATGATAAGAATTAAACAGAATTTGAAAGTTGCCTAGGACAGGCAGAAGAGTTATGTTGATAAGAACAGAACCCACAGAGAATTCAAAGTGGGTGATCATGTTTTCCTGAAAGTGAAAACTAACAGGAGTTCCCTGAAGCTGGGAAGTTGCGCCAAGTTGGCAGCAAGATTTTGTGGGCCATTTGAGATCCTGGAAAGGATTGGGTCAGTTGCATACATGCTTTCATTACCTGCATCTATGACTGTACATAATGTGTTTCATGTTTCACTGCTTAAGAGATATATACCTAATGCTAATCATGTTATCGATTGGAATGTGATTCAGGTGGAACCAGAAGGTGTCCTGCAAGTGCATCATGTGCGCATACTGGACAGGAAAAGCAAACAGCTCTGGAATCGAGCCATAGAGCTTGTAAAGGTCCAGTGGACCTGGTACGGTCCTGAGGACGCGACATGGGAGCATGAAGATGTTATGTGGGCAGAGTACCCGCATCTTTTTGAAAATTTTTGAGAAGTTTGCAGAGACAGTGTAAGGTTGCACTGAGGACAGTGCAGAAATAAAGGGAGGGGGATTGTAGTGTCCCCAAGGCCGAGCCCTTTGTAAATTTGGTTTATGAAATGAATTGTAAATATGTGTTATAGGCTGGTGAGCCAAGTTTGTATAAGCCAATGGGCTTATGTGATTGTTAGGCCAGAGAGCCTAAGGGTTGTAGGCCAAGGGCCTGATTTTGTACTTGTATGTATGCAGCACATTAATAAAATATAAACACCACCGCGTGAAGGCCGACACGATGAATGAGTGATGGGGGACTAAGCATCCATAGAGAGGGCAGGGGATTAGGGGCTGGAAGGTGGGAAAATGGGCTAAGTATTAAGCCCAGGGGGCTTAAGCCTTGGGAATAATAATTTAATATTATTCCAAAAGACATGTGAATAATATGTCTTATCCTAAGTTCTTTTGGAAGGACAAGCAACTTCCAAATGAAAGGAACGCATGCTGAAGGAACACATGCAGTTGCATGGGTGACAAATGTCAACCCTGGCCCATGCAAATAAAGGGTTGAGATGAGCCATGATGGGGGGTTCTCCTCCATTTGATTCAATCTTCTGAACAGTACGACCGGTCCGACCTCTGCAATAATACCCCGTATGCCCTCTGAACAGAGAAAGTCTGTGTGTTGATTCAGAATAACTGGTGTTAATTTTGGAAAATCCAAAGCACCCTCTGTCTGAGCATCGAGCCTATGCGTGGAGTCTTGTCCGAAGCCATATCCGTGAGACCATCCGCCATTGTTGAACCTATTGAAAAGCCCGTGTTTGTTTTCCCCGTTGGTTGTTGTGGCCATGCAGTACTGGACTACATAGGGCTTGTTGGCCAGTGTACAACACTCTCTCTCTGGGTGAGAGGTGATTGAGGTTGGAAGAACAGGTTGTTGGCATGTGAGCGATTCTCTCTAGGTGAGAGAGTGCGCAGAGAAATGAGAGAACTTCTGGAAGGAACCCTATAGCTGCCACAGAGCTCGGAGACTTCCGGTCCGGTCTGTTGCTGAAACCCAAGGCAAGGGAGGTTAACAGCCGAAGGACTGTCTAGGTGACAGAGAAGGTGTATACTCATGGGGTGGAACAGGCATGTGGGGAAGGAGAGTCTGTGGGAAATGAGTATGAGTGGTTCCTGGGAGAGAATTCCTTTCTTGTGACTGGGTGTTTTCCCTGTAACCTCAACCTAGCCTAGGATTCCTTGCCTTGGGATGGAGCTTAGTCCCAACTCAGGGGTGACCCACTGCTGAGCTAATGAGCAGTGTGGTCTAAGGATGGGAGGTTCGTGGAAGGCCTGCACCTGGTTGGTGGAACTACTATTGTTTCCAAGATAAGTACCAGATGATGTTTTAATTTATGTTTCTGCATGTCTGTGTATTTATAATTATCATGTATTCTGTTGTGCATATGAATTAATGCTAATGCCATGTTTAAAATTATGATAGCAGTAATTTTTAGACTTACTATGAGCTCTAAATGTGTTTCATTGCTTAAATGCATGTTGTTTTATGATCTGAGAGTGAGTGTTATATTTCCGTGAAGTATGGTAACAGAAAGGTTGCTACAATTTGGTATCAGAGCGATAAAGCTAAGAAATAAAGGGTGTTACAGATGTGGTTGATGAACACCGAAAGGCAATTTAGATATGCTAAGGCTTCTAGAATTCGTATAAATTTGTTGAGAGTGATACAAACCCTAACCCTAATTTTAATAATGTATTAATTATTTTCAAAATTATTTTGGTTTCTATTAACATCATCATATTTTCATAAGCTTCAATTTTATTAACACCATTTAGACACAACTAGAGTGGTAGAAATAAAATAATTGGACAGAATGTAAAATAATTAACAGAGTTAAAAATTATTTTAAACTCTCCATACACACATGCAACATACAGGTAAAGAAGTCTCCACTCACGCAACATTATTAAAAAAAGTGTCTCACTTAGCATCAATGAAGTTTAAAGAAGTTTGGCTAGCAACATGATATCTATGTCTCCACTCACGCAACATTAATTTAAAAAAAAAACACATATAGCTGGTAAAAAGTAGATCTGACATTGGCACCACCACAAATAGTGCACACACCTTAGCTTATATCACTGTTATTAAAAAGACAATACTCCCATTATTCTTTCTGTATTTCATAATAACTATTGAAATACAAAATGTCTGAGGAACATAAATCATGAATGGTTACTAAGGTTAATATCTGGTTATTACTCAAATACAATGTGCTTGATATTGCTCCAAGCTATATTTTGCTCTTCGTACCGATTATAATTATTTTATGTAATGTAGATATTTTTTAATTATTATCTTACAACATGGTAGCCATCGTTCCAGGCCACCGACCCAAAGATTGTATCTGAATTGGGCAGTCTCAGCGTTGGAATTGCATTGGAAAATCCAAGATATATTTATGCAGAAAACCCATCTTTTGTGAGTTGATTAGCCATGAAAACCTTGAGATGTGAAGTCCTGCTATTGGATGTATAAATGGATGATACAAACAGGAAAAAAACATGATTGCAAAATTCACATGGAACTTCGAAATAATGACGCTATCAATTAATTACCCCTCCTTGCACTTTTCCAGAAAACTTTGCAGAGATCGTTGCCTAGCAATAGGATATCTGCACACTTACAATTCAAGCACCCATAAATAATTCGTTTTTCATAACTTAACTAATTTTAATCTCCATAACTTTACCATTTAAAGTAAATTCTACCTAAGCATACCATATGATGAAGTGTTGATGTGCTCAACGATCTCAAAGGCCTACTCGAAGTTGTTGTTATGAGGTTAGTTGGACGAGAACCCATTATATTCAACCAAGGCCATTATAGCTTGAGCCTAGTCCGGTTATTGAAACTATAACAATGCAGTAACTCCGCTAAAATGAAAGAGACTATAGTCAATTTAAACACTATTTAGATAAAAATAAAGCTTGCCTTTTGCACAGAGACGTTATAGACCTTCATCTTCCCTAAAATTGTTAACTGAGGAGGCCAGAAATAGGGTTTTTCCACAGGCCTACTTGAAACAATACCAATGTGCGTTTGTCCAGGCGAATATCTCATGAAGTCCTTCTGATTATATAATGCTTTGGATTCAACAGAAGGCTCCTTGTAATGGCCCCTACCATGAGTGGACTAAGCCCTTCTTTCATCTCTCAATCCTTGTATCAAAAGCATCTGATGCATAAATAAATCAATTCAATACGCATGCCTCAGATTGCCATGCTTGCGTTAATTGAAATGCCCACCGTGAAAAGTGGCATTATGCATTATCACGCTTGCTTCACATCCCATAAAAATTATCGGCCAACATGCATACCATGTCGGCACTCTTCACATCCCAGGAAAACGTATCGAGCTAAATGTGGCATCCATACCATGTTGATCATGGCACTATTTGCATCCGAGGAAAACATGGCCATGTCCCACTAACCCCACCAGTAAAAGACCCTGTAAAAAATCTTAACGGGCCTCCGCACAGTTAAAAAGCTTCAGACATTATTAACATAATTTACAATTATTATGTTAATTTCTCTAATTACCTTTTTTAGTGATGAACAGATATATTTTGTCATGCAAGGAAGTTAATGGTTGGAATCACAACCCTTTATTTATTGTGACGACGAAGAATATTCGGACCATATCAAATCATGTCCATTAAAAACCCAATTGTAATTTAAAGGCCATTAAATCTGGCCATTTCCAATAGGTGTACGCCTTTCGGCGTAAATATCTCGCTTGAATATAAGACTAACACAAGTGTGTTACAACGCTTTACATGGTTAACCCTATGGCACTTTGTGGACCTCTTTGTTCAAGTGACACTGTGTTACTTCCCCCCAAGATAATCGATTCATTATTGGGAGTGCACACGTGTTTGGATCATTGATTAATTAATAAATGGCAATAAATGAGCTTGGAAAAAGGTTGCATTGAGGAAGAAGGTGCACCACACCCCCTACAAAGGCACCCGTAAATGAGATAATATGAGCCCTTGTATGTCATGAAACTCATTGACCTATGAAGTTTGACCCCCTATCCACCTCATCATCCACTACATGACCTTGAAGGGGCACCCTTGGGAGCATCCCCTACTTGAGGGTTTTGGTTTACCCAATAGGAATTTTATGGCACCCCTCCCATACCTAAACTTGGTCCATTGTATAAGGTCTTAGAGCATTTGTTTAATTTGATGAGGTAGTTTTGATGCACATGTTTAGGTGCCTTTCTTATTAGATGTGGTTTACATTTGTCATGATATCTTTGACTTGAGATCTTTGGAGGGCATACCCTTTTGTTTTGCACGACCCTGCTTGGTGGTTAGTTTTGGGAGAACAAGCCTAACTTGGGCTTCCACAGGGCAAGAAGCCCACAGGTTGGATGCCTAGGGCCCGCACACCGGATCACAGAGACATGCCTTTGGAGGCTTACACGACATCATGGAGGATCTAACCTAGTCCCTACCACCAAAACGTTTTTCTTGAAAGAGGCAAAACATCACATTTTTTAGGCTTGATGTCATAAAGGGGCTAGGGTTTGGTGGTGATGGAGTTTCTCATTAACACTTTGCATGATTTGATCAAAGAAGGCATGGAGGGGGCATAGTGCATGAGAAGGCCTTTGGAGGCCAAACATTGCATCCCGAACCTCAATTATTTGTCAAATATGCCAAAACATTGCCCTAAAAGGGAGACGTCATCTTGTTTTTAGGGTTTTTAATGTGCAAAAGTGAAATTTAAATGAATTATTTAATATTATTTGTGTAAAGGGGCAAGATTAGGGATGTTGACCCCTATCTTGTGTTTTACCCTAAAATTAAGTGGACAAACTATGTGTCAGACATTTTGTATAAATAGAGATCATGTGAATCTATTTTCATGACATAACTCTCCCATTGTGAGAAGTACTTAGCTGAAATTTCCGCTACGCTTGAGGATTTATGGTGTTTATCTCTAGTGCAAATGTTTTTTTGGTGTTATCTCTTGGTGATTAGATGAGCTAAAGTGGTGCGCACATCTTGGAGGCTTTCTCTCTTGCTATTGGATGGTAAATTGCTTGGTGAACTAGGGTTTGACTTCTCTCTTTCTTGGAATTGGTAAGGAAAAATCTACATTGTTAATTATTTCTTGGTTATTGTTGGTTTAAACCCTAGGAGTATGTTGGATACACCCTTCACTAAACTTCATTTAATTTGCTAAGTTTACAAGTCATTTTACAAGGGTTGCTAGGAGAAATACGAGTGTGTATACCCTCCTAGACTTTACCCTAG
>ML824669.1:0-10963 GCA_009831015.1 Picea engelmannii | reverse complement strand
AAATAAAAATCCCTTATATGAGAGATATAGAAATGGACACATAATTCACCTAAATCCAAAAGATGAACGACACTAGCATTTGCAGATCCAACAATTCCTCACTAAATTTCGAACAAAATAAAACTGAAAAAATACTAAAAAAAAAAAACTAAGAGAATAAAATGACCTTAATCACTCTTGGTCCAATTCAAATAAATGGATTTGAATAAAGATAGTACTGAATGTTCAAACAACGAACCTACTCAAATTCAAATTCAAATTGACCATGACAAGCATGCTCAAATTCTAATTCAAATTGACCACGATGGACGCGCTCAAATTCAAATTTAAATCGACCATGAATGTTTCAGTCCTCTAACCGAATCAACAAGATTGTTTGCCAGTGTTGATCGTGCAATTGAATGCAATTGCATTGGGCAATGGAGACGTCGACGATGGACTGGTTGATGTGGCATAGGCTAAAGTCCAAACGAAATGGACCTTTGTCGGTAGCCCTTTTCTGTGTCCAAACTCCCGTACCCTATCACGTCAGAGCTTCGGCCGACAACCTCACCTTATTAATGTATCATCCGCCATGTATCATCCGCGACCATCATGCACCATCCATAGGCTCCCTGGACCTTCCATCAACCATCATTTGAATGTGTCCATGCCATATATTGTATGGAGTCTACTGTATACAACATGGATTGCCGATGGAAAACCAATACTCATTAATGGCATGATATTTTGAATTTTGTAATGGCGCCTAGAAGCGATGCCAATTCAAATTCAAATTTTGAATTTTTAAATCTGCCCAGCCTATATTGTGTTTCATTGGAAATTTTGAAGCAAAATGTTGGGAGCCGTTGCGAGTTTGCATGGAGTCGATTTTGTATGAGGAGCCGCTGCGAGTTTGCATGGAGTCGATGGAGGGGTCTTTGGAGGAGGTTTCAGTGATATTCTTCTTTTTTCCGTGGTTTTAGAGCAAGATATTTTGAGAAACAATGACTCCGCCCTTGGCACCATAGAGTGATCCTTGCAGGGAGGACCTAGAGAGGTTGGAGAAAGAGAAGGTGGAGATTGATCAGAAAGCTCAGACTATATTACTTTTGGGGTTGGGGTTTTTTGGCCTTCATATGGCAGAAAGAGGCTCACATTCTGGGAACTGTCATCATGCAAAACTTTGTCCACCATCATCTTCGTTCCCTCCCAATCATGCCTAAATCCAAGCCTCCCGCCTTCATCTCCGTTTCCTCCCAATCACGCCTAACTCAAACTTCAAGTGGGTCAGCATACTAAGCAGATCTATGAACTTTAAGATAAAGAACATATTGTTTACATTTGATCGAATGAAATTTGCAAGAAAATGTTAAAAATATTTTATAATAAAATTAATGGTAAGAAAATATTTTATAATAATAATAATTTTAAATTTTATAAATTAATATGACATATTTTTTTCAAAATTTATAAATTAATATGATATATTTTTTCAATAATTATATATTAGTGTTTTGTAACTTTATAATAATTTATATTTTTTTAATTGTTAGAATTTAATAATATAGAATAATTTTATAATTGTTTAAATTTAATTATTTAGTAATATAGAAAGTTAGATATATATTGATTTGAAATTTTAATGATTTGAATAAATTTATCTTATTATAGTAGAATTTTGTTTATATTTAATTTTTATGTAAAATTTTGTTCATATTTAATTTTTTTTTAATTGAATTGCAATTAAAAAAATCTATATGTTACATGATTAACTTACTCCATCACATATCTTATCACTAACCACTAACCTAAAAAACACCATGATACTTAGTGTTCGCCACTACCAAGTTCATAAATAACTAATCATAAATATAGGAATTGTTTTAGAATTCTTCTTTTATACTCCACATTAATAACTTCTTCTTTCTAGTTTTCAAATAACAAGGATCTCAAATTTTATAACAGTGCATAGCTACCTAGATTGATCTTCAATTCACGAACCTTAAAATTCATTGATTCATTTTTTTTTCCATCATCCTCCTTAACCTCTTTGACCTCTTCTCAATAATATCCATCTTATTGTGTTTTCACTTCTAGTATACAAGCAAACTACAACTAAGGTTAACATTGAGGTCATTGCATAAAAATCCATAAGAAAACTACAACCATAATTAGGATTGGGGCATCACATAAACATCCATATATAGTGATTGATGAGGATTTTTTTTTATGTTTATTAGTGGTTGGTAGCATTAGAATTCTCAAAGCACTTGCAGTTATCATTTTGACATTTAAAGCTATACTAATGTATCTTATTACCTTATTATATTTTAATGAGTAACTGGATATTTTCATCATATCTAATATTTGTAATAATACTAGCCTTCATAAACTTTTAATTCGTCAAAATTGCGGAGATAAAATCTTCTCTCCAATCTTTTTGAGAATGAATTTTTTTTTCTAAAGCAAACAAAATAATTTCTCACCATTTTTTTTCTTAAGGTCCGATAGACCAAAGTTGGTCTTGATGGATGATAATCATCATCATCATCATCATCATCATTGGCAATGAAAATATACAATGACGAACAACTTGACATAAAACACCAACACTCATTGGTTGGCACCTAAATGTTCTTTTAATTTGGAGTGTTGACCTTCATATGTATGTCAAAGGTAAGCCACTAGAGGTTAAACTTGTGTTGGGCATTAGTGGATTGTGAGTCATAGACATTCTCCTCATAAATAGAGGGGGGCATTGTTGTGTGTATAGTTTAATCATTTGACAATTTTGTTTGAGGATCTAGACAAAAACCAAACCTATAAATATGTTGATATGAAAAATATGGTATTATTATGATGATGGAAATAGATGGGCATGCACACATTGAATCCTAGAAACATACATGGACAACGTTAAATGAGTCCCTAATCATATGAGTCCTCGGATAGGATGCATAGGATGCAGAGAGGGGCTAAGACAATTCTAAAATCTGATATCTATTAATGTTAATAAAATACAATCGAATAATGCATTCTTATATTGAAAATGATATTACAAAAACTCGTTGTCAATAGCATGCCTTGACAAAGTCAATTGATGTATCATCTTAGTGTTCTTACCATAACTACCAAGATTGTGTACTATATCCATACTTGCATCTTACATATTGCAGAAGATTATATTGAAACTTGGATGTTTATATTTCATCCTACCGACTATGTACCTGAGAGCAAAATTATAACCAAGCACCATGTTATTTGTTTCAGTAGTGCATATGCGATGCACATCCAAGAGGCCCTAACCCCACACCGATGAATTTTCTTGCATTCACATCATACAGATGTTGCACAATCATAAATGCACCCAAATTGGTTTTCAATTCAATTAAACTGTTGTGTTTATGGAGCTGAGCTGTCACAACTGTGTTTATGGAGCTCAGTCGTCACTCCGTCCATCCATGTAGCTTCTCTTTTGGTATATCTTTCACTCCTCATATTCTCTTGGCATGAGGGATAATATTAAACGTCGCGGTAATCTTAAATTCATCCAATGTAAGTCATAGTTCCAGAGGGTGTAGCTCTAGAGGTCACAATTCCATGGGTAGTTCTAGAGGGCGTAGCTCCAGAGGTCACAATTCTATAGGTCATAGTTCCACGGGTCATAGTTCCATAGGTCATAGTTCCAGAGGGCATAGTTCCATAGGTCATAGTTCAGTAGGTCAGTTCCACATGTCATAGTTCCATAGGTCATAGTTCTATAGGTCATAGTTCCAGAGGTCATATTTCTAGAGGGCGTAGTTCCAAAGGTCATAGTTCCAGAGATCATAGTTCTGGAGGGCGTAGTTCCATAGGTCAAAGTTCTAGAGCACTTAGTTCCAGAGGGCATAGTTCCATAGGTCATAGTTCCACAGGTCAGTTCCACAGGTGATATTTCCAGAGGGCGTAGTTCAAGAGGTCATAGTTCCATAAGGCGTAGTTCCAGAGGTCACAGTTCCACATGTCATAGTTCCACGGGTCATAGTTCCAGAGGGCATAATTCTAGAGGTCATAGTTCAAGGGGTCATAGTTCCAGAGGGCGTAGCTCCAGAGGTCACAATTCCATAGGTCATAGTTCCATAGGTCATAGTTCTAGAGGAAGTAGTTCCATAGGTCATAGCTCCACATGTCAGTTCCACAAGTCATAGTTCCATAGGTCATAGTTCCAGAGGTCATAGCTCTAGAGGGCGTAGTTCGAGAGGTCATAGTTCTGGAGGCCGTAGTTCCACAGGTCAAAGTTCCAGAGCACGTAGTTCCAAGGGTCATAGTTCCAGAGGGCGTAGTTCCAAAGGGCATAGTTCTAGAGGTCATAGTTCCAAAGGGCATAGTTCCAGAGGTCATTGTTCCACAGGTCACAGTTCCATGGGTCATAGTTCCAGAGGGCGTAGTTCTATAGGTCATAGTTCCAAAGGTTATAGTTCGAAAGGGCATAGCTCTAGAGGTCACAATTCCATAGGTCAAAGTTCCACAAGTCATAGTTCCACAAGTATTTCTAGAGGAGGTAGAACTAGAGGTCACAATTCCATAGGTCATAATTCCACGGGTTGTAGTTCCAGAGGTCATAGTTCCAGAGGGTGTAGTTCCATAGGTCATAGTTCCACAGGTCACAGTTCCAGAGGGCGTAGTTCAAGAGGTCATAGTTCTAGAGGGCATATTTCCAGGGGTCACAGTTTCACAGGTCACAGCTCCACAGGTCATAGTTCCACAGGTCATAGTTCCAGAGGGCGTAGTTCTAGAGGTCATAGTTCAATAGGTCATAGTTCCAAAGGGCGTAGCTCTAGAGGTCATAATTCCATAGGTCATAGTTCCACGGGTCATTGTTCCAGAGGTCATCATTCTAGAGGTCAATTACACAGGCCATAGTTCTATAGATCATAGTTCCAAAGGTCATAGTTCCAAGGATCATAGTTCTAGAGGGCGTAGTTCCAGAGGTCATAGTTCCAGAGGTCATAGTTCTGGAGGGCGAAGTTCGATAGGTCAAAGTTCCAGAGCACGTAGTTCTAGAGGTCACAGTTCCAAAGGGCATAGTTCCAGAGGTCACAGTTCCAGAAGGTGTAGTTCCAGAGGTCATAATTCCAAAGGTCACAATTCCACAGGTCATAGTTCCAGAGGGCGTAGTTCTAGAGGCCATACTTCCAAAGGTCATAGTTCTAGAGGTCGTAGCTCCAGAGGTTACAATTCCATAGGTCATAGTTCCAGAGGTCATGGTTCCAGAGGTCATGGTTCCATAGGGCGTAGTTCCTTAGGTCATAGTTCCACAGGTCATTTCCATAGGTCATAGTTCCATAGGTCATAGTTCCAAAGGTCATAGTTCTAGAGGTCATAGTTCTAGAGGGCGTAGTTCCAGAGTTCATAGTTCCAGAGGTCATAGCTTTGGAGGGTGTAGTTCCATAGGTCAAAGTTCCAGAGCACGTAGTTTCAAAGGTCATAGTTCAAGAGGGCATAGTTCCAGAGGTCATAGTTCCAAAGGGCATAGTTCCAGAGGTCATAGTTTCAAAGGGCGTAGTTCAAAAGGTCATAGCTCCAGAGGGGGTAGTTCTAGAGGTCACAGTTCCATAGGTCACAATTCTACAGGTCATAGTTCAAGAGGGCATAGTTCTAGAGGTCATAGTTCCAGAGGTCATAGTTCCAGAAGGCGTAGCTCTAAAGGTCACAGTTCCATAGGTCATAGTTCCATAGGTAGTTCTAGAGGGGGTAGCTCTAGAGGTCAAAATTCCATAGGTCATAGTTTCAGAGGGCATAGTTCCATAGGTCATAGTTCCACAACTCAGTTCCATAGGTCATAGTTCCAGAGGTCATAGTTCCATAGGTCATAGTTCCAAAGGTCAGAGTTCCAGAGGTCATAGTTCTAGAGGGCGTAGTTCCAGAGGTCATAGTCCCAGAGGTCATAGTTCCAGAGGGCGTAGTTCCATAGGTCAAAGTTCCAGAGCATGTCGTTCCAGAGGTCATAGTTCCACATGGCGTAGTTATAGAGGTCATAGTTCCAGAGGGCATAGTTCTAGAGGTCATAGTTTCAAAGGGCGTAGTTCCAAAGGTCATAGCTCCAGAGGGTGTAGTTCCAGAGGTCACAGTTCCATAGGTCACAGTTCCACAGGTCATAGTTCCAGAGGGCATAGTTCCAGAGGTCATAGTTCCAGAGGGTGTAGCTCTAAAGGTCATAGTTCCACAGGTAATAATTCCAAGAGTCATAGTTCTAAAGGTAGTTCTATAGGGCGTAGCTCTAGAGGTCAAAATTCCATTGGTCATAGTTCCACAGGTCATAGTTCTAGAGGGTGTAGTTCCATAGGTCATAGTTCCACAACTTAGTTCCACAAGTCATAGTTCCAAAGGTCATAGTTCTAGAGGGAATAGTTAAAGAGGTCATAGTTCCAGAGGTCATAGTTCCAGAGGTTACAGTTCCAGAGGTCACAGTTCCACATGTCATAGTTCCAGAGGGTGTATCTCTAGAGGTCATAGTTCAAGAGGTCATAATTCCAGAGGATGTAGCTCCAGAGGTCACAATTCCATATGTCATAGCTCCATAGGTCATAGTTCTAGAGGCCATAGTTCCATAGGGTGTAGTTCCATAGGTCATAGTTCCACAGGTCAGTTCCACAGGTCATAGTTCCAAAGGTCATAGTTCCAAAGGTCATAGTTTTAGAGGGCGTATTTCCAGAGCACGTAGTTCCAGAGGTCATAGTTCCATAGGGCATAGTTCCAGAGGTCATAGTTTCGACATATATATCTGGAACTATGACCTGTGGAACTACGCCCTCTAGAAGTTGTCCCTTTGGAACTATGACCCGTGGAATTGTGACCTATGGAACTATGACCTGTGGAACTACGCCCTCTGGAACTATGACCTCTAGAACTACACCCTCTAGAACTACGCCCTTTGGAACTATGACCTATGGAACGACGCCCTCTAGAAATACACCTATATGAACTCTGGAACTACGCCCTCTGGAACTATGCCCTTTGAAACTATGACCTCTGGAACTACGCCCTCTGGAACTATGAGCTGGGGAATTGTGACCCGTGGAACTACGCCCTCTAGAAGTATGACCTGTGGAACTATGCCCTTTGGAACTATGCCCTTTGGAACTATGACCTGTGGAACTACGCCCTCTCAAACTATGACCTATGGAATTGTGACCTGTGGAATAATGACCTATGGAACTATGGCCTCTGGAACTACGTCCTCTGTAACTATGCCCTTTGGAACTATGACCTCTGGAACTACAGTCTCTGGAACTAAGCCTCTAGAACTATCACCTCTGGAACTACGCCCTCTAGAACTAGTTCCAGAGGGCGTAGTTCCACAGGTCAAAGTTCTAGAGTACGTAGTTCCAGAGGTCATAGTTTTAGAGGGCATAGTTCCAGAGGTCATAGTTCCTTAGGGGGTAGTTCCAGAGGTCATAATTTCAGAGGGCTTAGTTCCACAGGTCATAGATCTAGAGTGCATAGTTCCATAGGTCACAGTTCCATAGGTCACAGTTCCACAGCTCATAGTTCCAGAGGGCGTAGTTCTAGAGGTCATAGTTCCAGAGGTCATAGTTCAAAAGGGTGTAGCTCTAAAGGTCACAGTTCCACAGGTCATAGTTCCTCAGGTAGTTCTAGAGGGCGTAGCTCCAGAGGTCAAAAGTCACAGTTCCATAGGTCATAGTTCCAGAGGGCATATTTCTAGAGGTCATAGTTCCATAGGTCATAGTTCCAGAGGGTGTATCTCTAAAGGTCACAGTTCCACAGGTAATAGTTCCACAGGTCATAGTTCTATAGGTAGTTCTAGAGGGCGTAGCTCCATAGGTCAAAATTCCATAGGTCATAGTTCCATAGGTCATAGTTCCAAAGGTCATAGTTCTAGAGGGTGTAGTTCCATAGGTCATAGTTTCACAACTTAGTTCCACAAGTCATAGTTCTAGAGGTCATAGTTCCAAAGGGCGTAGTTAAAGAGGTCATAGTTCTAGAGGGTGTAGTTCCAGAGGTCACAGTTCTAGAGGTCACAGTTCCATAGGTCATAGTTCTATAGGGCATAGTTATAGAGGTCATAGTTCAAGAGGTTATAGTTCCAGAGGGCGTATCTCCAGAGGTCACAATTCCATCGCTCATAGCTCCACAGGTCATAGTTCCAGAGGTCATAGCTCCAGAGGGCATAGTTCCATAGGTCATAATTTCATAGGTTAGTACCACAGGTCATAGTTCCAGAGGGCGTAGTTAAAGAGGTCATAGTTCCAGAGGGCATAGTTCCAAAGGACACAGATCCAAAGGAAACAGTTCCACAGGTCATAGTTCTAGAGAGCGTAGTTCTAGAGGTCATAGTTCAAGAGGTTATAGTTCCAGAGGGCGTAGCTCTAGAGGTCACAATTCCCTAGATCATAGCTCCATAGGTCATAGTTCCAGAGGTCATATTTCCAGAGGGCGTAATTCCATAGGTCATAGTTCCTATACCTCTAGAACTACGCCCTCTGGAACTACACCTCTTGAACTATGACCTTTGGAACTATGCCCTTTGGAACTACGCCTCTTGAACTATGACCTCTGGGACTATGCCCTCTGGAACTACACCCTTTGGAAGTATGACCTCTAGAACTACACCCTCTGGAACTATGAGCTGTGGAAGTATGACCTGTGGAACTACGCCCTCTGGAAGTATGACCTATAGAACAATGCCCTCTGGTACTATGCCCTTTGGAACTATGACCTGTGGAACTACGCCCTCTGGAACTATGACCTGTGGAATTGTGACCTGTGGAACTATTCCCTCTAGAACTATGACCTCTGGAACTACACCCTCTGTAACTACGCCCTTTGGAACTATGACCTCTGGAACTATGCCCTCTGGAACTACGCCTCTAGAACTATGACCTTTGGAACTATGCCCTCTGGAACTACACCATTTGGAACTATGACCTCTGGAATTACGCCTTCTGAAACTATGACATGTGGAACTATGCCCTCTAGAACTAGGACCTCTAGAACTATGACCTGTGGAATTTTTACCCGTGGAACTATGATCTGTGGAACTACGCCCTCTGGAACTATGACCTCTGGAACTATGCCTTCTAGAAGTACACCCTTTGGAGTTATGACTTGTGGAACTATGCCCTTTGGAACTATGCCCTCTATAACTAGGCCCTCTGGAACTATGACCTGTGGAATTGTGACCTCTGTAACTACCTCCTCTGGAACTACGCCCTGTGGAACTTTGACCTCTGGAACTACGCCCTCTATAACTATGACCTCTGGAACTACGCCCTCTAGAAATAGGCCCTTTGGAGCTACGACCTGTGGAATTGTGACCTGTGGAAATATGACCCATGGAACTACGCCCTCTAGAACTATGACCTCTAGAACTACACCCTCTGGAACTACGCCATTTGGAACTATGACTTGTAGAACTACACCCTCTGGAACTTCACCTCTGGAGCTATGACCTCTGGAACTACGCCCTCTTGAACTATGCCCTTTAGAACTATGACCTCTGGAACTACGCCCTCTAGAACTATGTCCTTTGGAACTATGACCTCTGGAACTACGCCCTCTGGAACTATGACTCGTGGAATTGTGACCTGTGGAACTATGACATGTGGAACTACACCCTCTATAACTATGACCTCTAGAACTACGCCCTCTGGAACTATGACATGTGGAATTGTGAAATTTAAATTTTAGAAATTAAAAAATTATTTTTTAATTTTTAAAGTATTCAATTTAATATTTAAATTTTACTTCTTTATGAAAAAAAAATTAAATTTGCAAATTAATTAAAGTCAAACTAATTTGACCTAAAACCAATTACAATATAACCTTCATGTCATCAAGTATAATAATGTGAACTTACATTCATTTATATTATTAGGTTTCTTAATAAAGTTGTTGAGCTATATGAGTTGAATTTCTTTTCATTGAATTTCAAATTAAATTTAATCAGAATTTATAAATAAATAATAAAAGGACAGGTGGCTAGCTGGCATTGTTTTGGTTCCAGAGGTCCTAGTTCTAGAGGGCCTAGTTCTAGAGGGCGTAGTTCCAGAGGTCATAGTTCCATAGGTCACAATTCCACAGGTCATAGTTCCAAAGGGCGTAGTTCCAGAGGTCATAGTTCCAACTACGCCCTCTAGAACTACACCCTTTGGAAGTAGGACCTCTAGAACTACGCCCTCTGGAAATATGAGTTGTGGAACTATGACCTGTGGAACTACGTCCTCTGGAAGTATGACCTGTGGAACTATGCCCTTTGGAACTATGACATGTGGAACTACGCCCTCCGGAACTATGACCTGTGGAATTGTGACCTATGGAACTATGCCCTATGGAACTATGACCTCTGGAATTATGACCTCTAGAACTAGGCCCTCTGGAGCCAAAACAATGCCAACTAGTCACATGTCCTTTTATTATTTATTTATAAATTCTTATTAAATTTAATTTGAAATTCAATGAAAAGAAATTGAACTCATATAGCTCAGCAGCTTTATTAAGAAACCTAATAATATAAATGAATGTAAGTTCACATTTTTATACTTGACGACATGAAGGTTATAGTGTAATTGGTTTTAGGTCAAATTAGTTTGACTTTAATTAATTTGCAAATTTTTAATTTTTTTTCATAAAGAGGTAAAATTTAAATATTAAATTGAATACTCTAATTTTTTTTATTTTTTTTTATTTCTAAAATTTAAATTTCTATTTAAATTTCACAATTCCACAGGTCATAGTTCCAGAGGGCGTAGTTCCACAGGTCATAGTTCCAAAGGGCATAGTTCCAGAGGGTGTAGTTCCAGAGGGCGTAGTTCCAGAGGTCATAGTTCCAGAGGTCATAGTTCCAGAGGGCGTAGTTCCACATGTCATAGTTCCACAGGTCACAATTCCACTGGTCATAGTTCCAGAGGGCATAGTTCCAGAGGTCATAGTTCCAAAGGGCGTAGCTCCAAAGGGCGTAGTTCCAGAGGTCATAATTCTA